>CABFOV010000130.1:39205-59247 GCA_902141375.1 Timema poppense
ACAACCTATGTAACCACCGAGAATCAAACCCGAGATCTCTAAAATTTGTAGCCATGAATTCTAACCACTAGCCCAATAGGCCATCCACGGTTCACCATTATAGGGTACAAGAAATGCAATATGATTTGTTACAAAATTTCAATAAATACAAGGAGAATATGATTCAATACAGCTTAGCTATAGGAATATATATTTTGTGTATATATTACAAGTATCACACTATAAACAGTAAAATGTGTTTTATCTAATTCTAAAAACTATGCTTTAATCAGAAAATCTATAAGCTGAATATTTAAAATATATATAAATATCTTTACTCCTCTTTAGCACTAAACCAAAATCCCCTATTGTCAACTGCCAACCCCGTAATATTATATTATTAGATATTCCACCCTCTTCCTTTTTAACTCATGGATCACATGATTAATTGTATTCATGTTTGAAAGGCTTCTTGTAAAAAAAACAACTAATAATTTCATGTTCACGGAAGAAAAAATTGTCTAGAATATGAACAAGAATATTTCATATGGTGTTTCACTCTTGTTCACAAAAACTGTATGCATGCATGTCTCAGATTAAATACAATGGTTCAATCCATTCACCGCCACGTAATGTATTTCCGTAATGAATTAATGGTATGCTAGGATTCTGATAGAAAGGAGATTCATTATCTGACAGTTATTAAAGTTAATAAACTTTATTTAAAATGATTATACCTCTTAGTCATTTGATCATTATTTGTTACGTCTGATAGATATAACGATAGTAAAATGTTATCAAAGTTGACAGTAAAATAAAATTGTATTATATAAATGGATCTTGCAACCATAACCCTACTATAGTTTGGCCTGCATGGTAGCTTATCCCATTTCGAACCTTACATTAACCCTAATACATTAGTTTTTTTAGCAGCGCATCCAACTAACCGTTAGGGTTATTCGCTTATGTTTGCATTAGTTTAATATGTTAGGGATTAGGAAGGTTGAATTAATAAGAAGTGTACCCGAATTTGCGTGGGGGCAACAACTGCCCTGCGTCACAATGTGTGCCTGGACTTAACTTACTCCTTAAAGTCATGTACAAGTATTTTTTTTCTCTAGATTATTGTGTGTGAAGTTTGTTGAATGGATAAAGGTGTATTGATCCGATTACAAGTATAGTATTAAAATCAGAGAATAGCTAACTATTGGGAAGGGTCTAAGGGTAGGGGAGTGAACTTGTGTCAATTTAATATATAAAATAATAATAAATATGTTGTTTCAACTGGATAGTGGAATTGTTAAAAAAAATAAGTTAGCTAAATCATTTATACATTAGTCCAAACGTGTATTTTGAACTTTATTAATAAAACACTTAATTATCATTTATTTGATAATAATATTGTTCCATTTTACCAGAATATTTGGTTTGGGGGACGTGTACATCTTGACCTCGCGCTATAAGCGCCCATGACGTCAAGATTGCTCAACTGAACACAACCTAATATCCACTTTTATTGTTTTTATACCTGTTTTTTAAATTATATATTAAGAAGTATACATTATTTCGTCAATATTATCAACATTTTGTATTAAAACTTTTTTGTTTATAATATTATTACTCTGGCAACTAACTTGCCTATTTATGAAAACTTGTTTAATTTGTATAGTTTAAAAATACAAGTGAAAATTTTAAGAGACAAGTGGAGATTTCATAAGATATTCCAATACTGAATAAAAAAAATGTTTTGACGCAATTAAATACAATTTTACATTTAGACCATTGTAGTTTGAGACAGAATTTAAGAAAAATCAATTATCTGTAAGCTAAAATCCTTTACAAATGTTCGTCCGTAGTCTTAATTGCAGATAGACGTCATACAAAATAGTAAAAACCCTTACTTTTTAATTCAAGGACATATAAAGATCTTTCTTATCATAATATCGAAGCTGAAGCTGTTTAAAATAGAGAAAGTATTGTAATATTAAAGTTAAAAGTATGGAGGTTGTTATATCAATTTGTGACATAGTTGAATCTTATTCAAAAAATATATTTCTATTTTCCTCCCTTTATTATCGAGATCAATTTTTTTTTTTTCCAATTAAAAGACTTTCCCGCGTATAGAAAGCTCCTTCCTTGTTCAGTCATTGCTATCCACCATTAACAAAACATTCAGGTATTATTAATAATGAGGTGGAAAGAGGATTTCCAAGAATTCTTCTTTACAACTTTTGAATTATTAAAACTTTTCAAGAAGCCAATATCTCTCCGATATGGACCCAAGTATAGAAGTTAATTTTCTCTTGTCTTTCTTTTTAATGGTACACACCGATTTTCATTGAAAGGGCCTTTTAAAAAATACAAACACTTTATTTTTTTTGCGGCAAACGTTTATAAAATTTTACTAAATTATAAGTGCTATATTATATGTAATGATATTATCTAAGAAAAGCGATAGCTGCAAATCTCATAGCTTGACGTATGAACACGTGAGAGTAGGTTTAGTTACTTCTATAGTTGTCAGATAAGATTCTTTCTATGAATATTGGACGGTAGGACAAATGCTAGCACCAGATGTGAAGATCAAAGATAAAGAGAAAAAGAAAGAG
The DNA here is from genome assembly GCA_902141375.1 of Timema poppense. Classification (NCBI taxonomy): domain Eukaryota; kingdom Metazoa; phylum Arthropoda; class Insecta; order Phasmatodea; family Timematidae; genus Timema; species Timema poppense. The sequence goes on from CABFOV010000130.1 coordinate 41,794, forward strand.
AAGGTTAAAATATCAAGAAGAGGCACAGAAATATATAATTAAAGAAAGGATCATAGTGAGAGAGATACAAAGCCGTTAAAATGGCTTCTAAAATATAAGGATGGGAATGTAACAGAATAAAAATTAAAGAGAGAGTGTATAAGGGAGAATTCAAGTGAAAGAAGAGAAGAAAAGAGTTAGAATCTGGCGCAAATGCACAAAGGGCAAGTTTGCACCCATACGAGTATTTATTACACCACAAAGAAAGTCGAAAAAAAAAAGAGTCATGGTAGGAACATTAAATTAATGTGTACACACATGGCCGGTCAACATATACAGTATGTAGAATATCTAATCGTAGAGTTAGCTTAGCGTAAATGGTCTTCTTTCTAATCCAAAAAGTAAAAGTTTTCAGTTTTGACCAAATATCAAACATTATTTAGTATTTTTTCCCCAATTTTAATTAGGTTAATGGGTCTCAAATGAGAAATATAGGGATCATACGAGACTTATCTGGATTTTCTTGGCAGGAAGGTGTAAAACCAATTTAAAAAACACAAGTACAACGGTCCTGGATTCAACGTCACGGGTGAACCAATCTGGATATGAACCTGGAACACAGACAAATAATATACTCAGACACTCAACCTCCAGGTTAAAATGGTTGCACTATTTTTGCGAACTTGAGTCCTCCACCGCTAGGATCGCTGCAGCTAGTCCTATCATCAGCCAGCAGTGACACTAGCGCGGCCCAGTGTTGAAGGACCCAAGCTGGCAAAAGGAGTGCAGAGAAACCCCCGTAAGGTTGAGAGTCTGTGTCTTTATAGTCTGTGGCCCAGTATTATCAGCCAGCAGTGACACTAGCGCGGCCCAGTGTTGAAGGACCCAAGCTGGCGAAAGGAGTGCAGCGAAACCCCCGTAGGGTTGAGAGTTTGTGTCTTTATAGTCTGTGGCCCAGTATTTATTGCGTGTACTCATATATGATTATCGGGTGCTATAATTTAGGATGTGCGAATATCACTTTTAAACTCAATACGAAATATAAGGGAAGCTTGAAACATTCGTATAAAATTCGAAACTAAAGTAGAAGATAAGATTGTTGTTCTTGTCACATTACACTACTTATAATTTTTAAATTAGCCATTAATGCAGCTAAGTTAAGAGAAATATTGGGAGGGAAAATCAAAGTACACCATATTTTTAAATAAATGGGTTATGGCAGAAAATATATAATTTTTTTTAGTATATTCTATTTTATGTCAACGATATGTCGTATTAAATGTAGTACAAACATATATATCAAATAAACACAGCCCGCTCCAGTGGCCGCATGGTCTAGGCTGCTACTCTCGCAGTAGACTAGATTGCTGATGAAGGGGATATCGAGGTTCGAATCTCGTTCGGGTGTAGTGAGAGTGACTTTTCCAGATTGATTTTAACTGTCCCTCCACGCAAATGCGGGCACACTTACTCTAAATATAATCTTCCCAATCCCTTAAACCATTACTGTGATTAGTACGGTAGCATATAACTAGAATGGGTAGTAAGAAGTGGTGTCGAAAAAATATAATAAAATTAAACAAAATATTAATCAATGAATATTACTGTATTGATATGTCTGACGTAATACATTATAGAATGCCCCTTTAGCGGCATATCGGCGACATAAGCAAAAGAGGCACAAAAAGTGACTATCTACTTCATCCATATTTAGTGAGATATTTTAAGATCTTTCTTTATATATCGAAATTTTATTCTTCGTTCGTGGTTATTTTTGGGTGTGCTAAGTAGAAGCGAAATAAATTCTGTCTTCGACTTTGACTTCTGACATTTCGAAGCTTCATACAAATCTAACTAGAACGAATGATTAGAGTCGGTGCTAATAACAAAAATATAAAACCGAATGGGTAGTAAAAGACCGTGCGGAAAAATGTATTAGAGTAAAATATTGAATCCACTGTTATAAACAAAATGAGAACGTAAACCCAACCAGACCTACGCTTGTAAATGTTTAAGTGATGTTAATTAAAGATACTCCTCAATATAATTTTTAAATTCATTTATAAATAATTTTTTCTCTTAAAGAAACAAATTAAAAAGGACGTTCCAGAGAAATCATCCAGAATCTCAATCCAATTGTCGAGCTCTACAGCTTGGAGAAAAAAAAAGTATTTTTTTTCTAATTATTTCTTGTATTTTGAATATGAAGGGGTTATTTTTGAAGGACATCTTATATTTCTTCAACTTCATTCGGAAGATAGGCAAACTCCAAGGACCAAGAAATTTATTGTGAAACTCAAAAGGAAGTGAGGGTGAGTTATCAGAGGGGAAATGAATTCGACGAAGAAGACTTCAAGGGCTCTCAGAATTCCTTCTCAGAGACCTCCTTCCCCTACTACTACCTTCCCTACAACCCATCTGATATTTTTGGAAATAACTTTCCTTTAAAATATTATATTCAAAATACTCTTATTTTTTTACTCCCTACTCAACCCTTCTTTTATTTTCCCTCTCAAACGATCGATAACCTTTTATTAAGTACGAGATGAAAAAAATAAAATAAAAATAAACAAAGGGAGTAGTTATTTACATTTAGAAATGGAAGTGTATTTTAATTGGCTTCATTTGATGAAATCTTCTTAATTAGCATCAAGAGAGAAGTGGGCAGAACGAACGGTTTTGGCTTATACCACAAAACATAAACCTTAAAAAAAATTAAATTGTTTACGTAAATGCGGACCTTTGAAGGTGTTTATAAAATTATAATTGTTTCATTTAATGCCACACACAAGCTAACCAGCAGCTACTAAATAAAAATAAGATAAAATAAATTAAAATTAAATCCTACTTGAAACAATACAATTTTAATAAAAATGAAAGCTAAAAAGATATTGTTATCTACCTTCACTTATTCAGATGAAAATTATCTTACTTTTGATCAATATTATCAAAACCTATAAAATAATACTAATATAGTGATAAAGTTTTATTAAGTTTGGCATAGAAAAAGTTTGAAAGTTCCCACTAATAAAAACTGGAATGTAGGTATTGTACAGGTGCTATTGTGAAATCGCACTCAGAAAGTTGGTTTGGAAAAAAAAAGAAATTTGTTTTTTAGCTAGCACCCAATATATGCAACCATATTATTATTTATTTTAGGTACTATGCAGTAAAACTTAATTCACATGTTTGCCTAAAATAGTGGGATAAATCTGCCTTGAGTGTTGCAGCAATTCACACGCTGTATGTTGACCCATGATGCATTGCAACGCCAACTTAAAACATTTTATTATCAACATATTCTATTTCCTACTGGATAAATATATATTTTAGACCATTCTCCCGATGTATGTTATCATATTATAACGCTGTGTCGTGGAACAATCCAATACATCGATACAAGCTTTACATTAACGGGTTATTTCAAATATCTTCGACAACGGCTTCTAGTTCCACAGCGCATGCGCATTGATTTAAGATGGCTGGTCTTGAGATTTGATTGGTTCTCTCGTTGCCGAAGGTCTCAGGGAGAACGGATGATTTAGATATGAGTTGAACTTTAGCGGAACATCTCGCGTAGACAAGGCGGAAATCTTGTGATTGGCTTAGTGCTCGACACGCGACCCCATTTCTTTTCTGCGCTTTTTGTTGTTGTTGAGAACGTGTTAATCCACAGTAAGTAGGCAGTAAGGAAGAAAGTTCATTGCGCATTCGTTGATCTGGAGCAAGACTATGATCGGGTGAATGGAAGCCGGGAATTGAGCCCGAGACCCCTAGTATTGTAGCCAGGTGTACTAACCACTACACAACGGAGCTGGTTGAAAAGAAAATTATTAACACGTAGTTATCTTGAGGTCTGTGACGCCAAATATTGGTTCTATGAGACGTCCAAGTTGGTTCTGTAGGCACCTTGGTGGTAGGCAATACACTTAGCACGACACGCAAACTGACAGGACCAACAACCATATCTTTGAAAGTATCAGCCGTTCCTTATGGGTACCTGTTTTCAGGAAATTCAATGCTTGTTACTAGTCAAAATTTACTCCATTATATATGTGCTGAAGATGGATAGGTTGCCTAACGTCCAGGTGCATACAGCGACAACTTTGACGTCATAGCACCAGCATTTGACGACACCAATCTCAAGTTATATTATTATTATTATTATTATTAGCACCGCGTCTTACTACCCGTTCGGGTTATACGCACTTACGCTAATGTGTAATAGGAGGACCTACAGTTTAACGTGGAATACGAACCACGGTGGAGGCCTGGCATTCCCCTCATTCACAAGATGTCTTGTCAGAGGGGAAGGAAGGGTTTGGTAATCAGATAAATCTGTGCCGGGATCGAAGATTGAACCCCGGCTGCCAGCACAGAAGTCTGACACCTTACCCGAGACCACCAGGTCACCAATCTCAAGTTAACTGCGTGGAAATATTTGTCTTGTCAACCACCACAACCTGTATAGTTTTTTTTTACCTTGGGATCTGAATAATCCTGTATATTAAAATGTTATCATTATTATTATTATTATTATTATTAGCACCGCGTCTTACTACCCGTTTGGGTTATACGCACTTACGCTAATGTGCAATGGTAGGGTGATTGTGAGATGAAATGAAGGACCTACAGTTTAACGTGGAATCCGAACCACGGTGGAGACCTGGCATTCCTCACATTCACAAGATGTCTTGTCAGAGAAAATGTTATCAATCTTGAACACAGAAATATATGGCTAATCAATTTCTAAAAATTCTAAATTTCACACATGTATAGTCAAGTTATATATCGTTAATTTAAACGGGTCTATAATATTCAGCGAGTTTAACTTTTATGTATTAATATTACAAACAATATTTTCACCTGCATCTTAAAAAATAATAATTTTATTAAATTATTAATAGGTTTTTTTTTTACTCTAAACTATTGAAACTATGAAGATTCAAAGAAAAAAATATATATTAAATTTCGAATTCATAAATGGTTTCATAGAAGTAGGTTTAAGCCTATACCCGAAAGGGTAGTAAGACGCGGTACTAAATAATAATAAATAATAATTTATCCATTTGAAATCGGTTTAAAGGATTTTAATATCTGGCTTTAATGTTGTTGTTTTTTCGTTAAAAAGTTTACAATAGAAAAATTATTTTAACTAAACACTTGGATCATTTAATTATTGGTATTGATTTTAGTGCAATTTAATACATCAGTGTTATATGCTGGTTTTAACAAGTTGACTGAAAACTATACAAATTAATAATTGTAAAGGTATTATCCTTCATAAAGCGCATTATCTTTTTCATTAAAAGATTTTGAATATATATTTTAATCTTCCCCACCGTGTGTTGCTACCCTTAGCGTTAATTATAGCACATCAGTAGGTGTACCTGATTATTAACATCAATAATTACAAACGAGCGTATAAAATGATCCTGAATTGTTTCGAGTCGGGACCACGAATGTTTCTCTCGACGGTAATTTTGTCGACATAGCCAACCCACCCACCTCTCTTTCAATCCCTTCAATAGTATTGTAGACACAACCCTGCCTCCCTCCCCCTCATCCCAGATTGTGATTGGTACAACCGACATGGTTACCAACATTACAGAACAAGCCCCGGAATGTTAGCTAAAGGTGGTATGGGGACAATAAGGGATTTGGGAGGGAGGGTTAAATGGGGGATGGAGTGATTGAATGGAAATATACCCAAACCAATGCGATTCAATCCGTTACTTGAACTACGTTGTTTCGAATCTGAACCCTCCATTCCCCTATTTTGGCTACTTTGGTAACAGTCCATTAGCTAACACAGCCAGATAATGTCAGGCTTTCCCCAAATGTTGATTCAAGTGAATGCCTCTAACGTCAGCGAGCTACGTGTGTGGAATGGCTGTGTGTGTTGTGGGGGAAGGGATGAAGGGGGTTAGTGGATGGAGGCAGGGTGGGGGATGTAAATACATTGAATGCTATTCTATAGTCCTACCCTTTGAGGGCATACAAGGCCGTAGTTAATAATTAAAAGCCACATTATGAGATCGGATTTTGTAATTGATTGACCCAAAAAGGATCTATCTTATTTACTCAAATTTAGTCTCCTTTTTAATTTTGCTCGGGGAAAAAAAAATCGAACTCGAGATTTTGATAAATGTTGACTTGAAAAATAAAAAGTTTTTTTCGCGATGGTGTCTGTATCTTGAATTAGAGGCGAAACCATTTTACCGGTCGGTATGCAACATGGTATTTAGGGTTTTCATTAAGTTCCCCCAAATTTTTTTTTGTAATAATATATATAACCCAAAATTAAGGGTAATCTACAGAAGAAAAGAAAAGATAAATTTTTTTTTATTGAAATTCATTATAGAAAATTTGATTACATTTTGTGTATAGCCATTGATTAACATTAAAAACAAATCGGAAAAACTTATTTTCCTATGAAAATGACTTTAAGGAGAATTTTAATGAGTGGAAATACTCAATTTTGATCTTATCTCTGTATTTGAGATGTGAAATATCTTGTTGTAAAGTTGTAGTACTATTAAAAATAAAAATCTTTAATTCAAAATATATTTTCATAAATCCAATAATTTACAAGCTATAAGAAAATCTTATATATATGCATCTTTTTTGCTGAGTATATTGATATATGAAATTGATTGTAATTCTCTTTGGTGACGGTACTAACTTATCAAAGTTTCTGTAACAGTCCATACTATTCATCTATCCCCTTTGTTAGGAGTGTTTCATGAACAATGTATATTATTTAATTTCACAAATCTCACGAGTTTTTAGTAAATGTCTATTTTAAGATAAAAGAGAGAGAAATTCTGTGTGGTGTACAGTACCATTTATTTTATAAATGACTAACTAAACATTTTTTAGTTTCGCTAACAATTGGTTGAGAAGTAAAACCTCTATGATTATATTAATGACCTTGCATATAAATGTATTTTATCTCATATATGATTCTGATATTGAATTTTGGTAGTTTGTGTTCGCAATCAAAGTGAAATTATTTGTTAAATTATACAACAATTATAAATATATTTCACCGAATAGCCCACAATATGTTATTTGGGTTTGATTAGAATAGATTAGTGAGTTTGAAACTAAATTCTGTAGGAAAAATGAGCTTTGACTAAAGATTATTAGACTGTTTATTTTATTATAGTATTGCCTTAATTGGAGATTATTGCAAATTTTATAACCATCAAAAAGCTGTTTTGTTACAATTTGCCAAAACAAAATTTTATTATGTAACATAAATATATTTATTATAATATATATAGCTTATATATAAACAAGCGTAGGTCCTATTCCTATTATTTCTATGTACATTTAATTCCTTTTCAGCTCTAAGTCATCACCATTGAAACTTTTTAAGCTACTTGAAAAAAAAAAGTCCTTAAGAAAAGTTTTGTTAAACATAATATGGCTAGTTGAATCAAGACTTTTAAGAAACAAGTGGAAACTTTAGGGACGATTGGGCGGAAAAAAAAAGGAAATACAAAAGATACGTGAACTTATCGAATTAGAAGAAATAAGAGTTTCAAAAACGATTATATGGAATGGGGGCGAGAAAAAAAGTTTTTTTTAGGGGTGCTAAAATGATGAAGAATGGGAACAAAATAAAACCTGCCACCAAAAACTTTCCGACTTCATGTCTGTGTTATCTACTAATTTGATTCTGCCGTTGGAAAAGTTCCATAGTTTTATTTTTTTATTTATTCTTTTACTTTCAAAATTTTATTTTGTGATCCAGAACTTTAAATGAAAATGTGTTACTAGTTCTGAATATTTATCACACTATTTTGTATTATTTATTGGTGTCACGTGGAACGTTTTCAAGGTTAGAATATATTATATCTATTTTTTTTTTTGCATCACGTCTTATTTCCCATTTGGGATATACGCTTATGTACTAATTATGCTAATGGTTTAATAATTAGGTAGGTTATATTTACAGGAAGTGTATCCACATTTACGTGAGAGGAGAGTGAAACACAATTTTAGAAATACAATCCTCAGTACGCCCAACCGAGATTCGAACCTCGATCTCCACATCATCGATAGTCTAGTCGGTGAACTGGCGGTCTAGGGGTAAGGTGTCAGACTTCTGTGCTGACGGCCGGGGTTCAATCCTCGGTCCCGGCACAGATTTATCTGATTACCAAACCCTTCCTTCACCTCTGACAAGACATCTTGTGAATGTGGGGAATGCCAAGACTCCACCGTGGTTCGGATTCCACGTTAAACTGTAGGTCCTTCATTTCATCTCACAATCACCCTAGCATTACACATTAGCGTAAGTGCGTATAACCTGAACGGGTAGTAAGACGCGGTGCTAATAATAATAATAATAATAATAATGATAGTCTAGTCTAACACGAAAGTAACGCGTTAGACTATGCAGCCAATGAATTGGGTCTGAATATATGTTTATAACTGTACTTGTGATATGTTCTTATCCACTCACTCCTCATCTTATTGATAATATATATTTAGAAGTTAAGACTTAGATATAAAAGTCTCAAAATTATATATAAGATTTATTTTAAGGTGCGGCAGAAGGGAGTACAAGTATTTTTCAGTTTTTATAGAAGATAAATTTGTTGGCAAAAATTAATAAAATATTTCTCTAATAGAAACATAGAGTTTAGTTTTCCGCACATACTAATATGAACATATCTTGAATATCTGTCAAGGGTGTCCTGGAATGTTGTTAAAACATTTTCTCTTTATTTAAAAAGTTTTGACAACATTTCAGGAAACCCTCGATAGATATTCAAGATCTGTTGATATTTGCATGTGCAGAAAGCTAAACTCTACATTGCTACTGGAGAAATTTTTGATTTATTTTGGTCAAAAAAAAGTAATGCTATAAAAACTGTAAAATTACTCGTGCGCCCTTCTGCCGCACCTTAATAAAATAAAGTTACTAAGTTCGTAGAAGTACAAAAGTGATGTTGCAAGACAAATATATGATTAAGATTTACTTCCAGTAAAAAAAAAAAATGTTTCAGAATATGAGCATTAAACATAAAATTACAAAATCATCATCAAATAAGCTACATATATGTTGATGAAATTTTAAAAATATAAAAATAAACTTTGTGAAAGTTGTTACAAAACTTACGGATAAACTATATAGTCTGGACAAAACACTTTGTTAAGTTAAAATACATAATTAATTAAAAAGAATAATTTTTAAAAAATATATAGGTTATCCCTAACCAAATGAGTTATAATGCAGTCATTAAATATTAGTGTCCAAATATTTAAAATATACAAAATATCATAGAAAAACAATGTTTAGAGTTCAACATGTATTAAAGTATTATTATTATTATTATTATTAGCACCGCGTCTTACTACCCGTTCGGGTTATACGCACTTACGCTAATGTGTAATGGTAGGCTGATTGTGAGAGGAAATGAAGGACCTACAGTTTAACATGGAATCCGAACCACGGTGGATGCCTGGCATTCCCCACATTCACAAGATGTCTTGTCAGAGGTGAAGGGTATTAAAGTAAAAATAATATAAAACTTGATTTAGAAGTTAAAATCTGCCAACAGTTTAAATGAAGTAGATATTATAGTGGTTCTGAAAATTGAAACCTAAACACGGGAATTGACCCCGGGACCTTTGTCTGAGTACTCCAATGCTCTAACCACTGAGCTATCCAGGAATCGTCCCGTACTTAGGCTCATTCTTCACTCATATTTTAAGGCAGAGGCTATGATGGACGTGCGGAAATTATCGGCTACTAATGTGTGATTTTTTTTCTTTTAACTAAGATCACGAGCTACCAAATAACGCAGCCACCTTCGACTCGGAGTTGGCTTCATGCTGCCATTTGTACAATTATTATAATTGTAAGGTATGACATATTTGATTTTTATAATATAGTGGGATAATCTAAACCTTATCTGATTGATAAATATGCTCTACACATGGGAAATGTGTTTATGTTGATAGCTGAGCAATTATTGTTTTACCGAGTGACCAGTATTTATAATAGGTACGGTTTGAACTAACTCTGCGTAACCTGGTAACACTTCACGGCATGACATTGATTTTGCATTAAAGCCAAATTAATTTCGTCACTTTAATTCTACATACAGTTGAGCGTCAATCATTTTGACGTAAAAAAAAAATCGAATCCTTGAAAATATGGATCGCCAAGAAGAAATATCATTCGTAAAAATAGCCACAATTTGTTAGTTTAAAAAAAATTAGTGACATTTTTAAATTGTTCAATTTTTGCCTTATAATATGCCTTTAGAATGTGTGATATATAGCAACAAAAAATGTGTAGGTTCGTTGTTTAATTAAAGTGAAAATGTTACTACCTTAGCACTGATTTTTCGTAAGTGTCCCATTCATGGCTTTTTTTAAATTTTGATATTTTCGAAAATTTGGACAAATCGATATTCTTCAGTAGAAACATAGAATTTAATTTTCTTCACATAGTGATATCAACATTTGTTGAATACCTGTCAAGGGTGTCCTAAATTTTAATAAAAACTTTTATTCTTGATTTAAAAAGTCTCTCATCTCTTGGCAGATATTCAAGAATTGTTGATATCACCATGTGAAGAAAACTAAACTATATGTTTCTACTGCAGCAATATTTTATTGTATTTTGGTTATAACAATTGTATGCTAAAACAGTACAACAAAATATCCTTGGTTCACGTTCTACTTACACTTCAACCTTAAATTTTATCAATATAAACGAAAAATGTGAAATTTTCTAACGTGGTTGAGCTAAAAAGACTTCAATCAACAATCATCAGTGAAATAGTAAATCAGTCTCAGACAGTCGGTTTTAGTATAAAGCTCTGCAAATTACAGCTTGTAATTAATTAAGTCTTTCGTTCACTGAGTGGCGAAACCGAACCCTGATTAGCTCCTGCGATGGAAGGAAAGCGAAGGGTGAGATAACGGATCGTCATGAGTCAATTAGACGCCGAACCAGACGCGCCGGTGGAATAACAAGGACCAGATTTATGTTTTATAAGGCCGATGCTACACCAACGGTTAAAGTTAGCTAACGCGCTAGTCGTGTAGAGCTCGACTGCAGAGGACGGGGAGGTCGAGGTTCGAATCTCGGTCGGGTGAACTGGGGGTGTTTTTTCCTAAATGGTTTTCCACTCTCCCTCCAACCCAAATGCGGGTTCACTTCCTCTAAATTCAACCTTCCCAATTGCTAAGACATTAGAGTAATTAGTACTTAAGCGTATAACCCGAACGGGTAGTAAGACGCGGTGCAAAAATATATATATACCAACGGTTAAAACGCGGTGGTTTTGCCGCTAGCTTACGCCCCCATATTCTTGAATCTACACCTGACTGTCAAAACGCTATTGATTCTACACAAGCGATTTAAATGGCGCGGTTGTTGCTTCCACCTGTGCAGAAATTGTTTAAAAATGGACGTTGAACGGTCCGGCTGTATTGTGGGACTTATTTTGCTGGAGGAAACTCGCAACAAAAAAACAACTCGTCAAAAGAGACGTTGGTGGACTCACCTCACATTATCGAACCGTCTCTCAACAGGGCAGTTCCATATTATGTTTATGAATCACAGAATGTACCCAGAGAAGTTATTTTTGTACTATAGAATGTCCGTGGTTTCATTTGATGAACTACTTGGTTTAGTGAATGAAAATATTGCAAAACGTGATACCATCTTGAGGAAGAGTATTTATTAATTCCTAATGAAAGACTTGTTGTGACATTGAGGCACAACTGCCTGTTAACGTCTGGTGTAGTTTGATTCGCGTTTCTACCACCAGGCGGTTTTAACGACACCAAAGGTGGCGGTCAAAACGCTGGTCTAGAAGAAAACTTATTTTCTAACTTGATAACAAGGGTTCCATTCAAAGGTGTGGTTGCTGGCGTTTTAACCACTAGTGTAGAATAGGCCTAACTCCACGTATTACCACCTGTTCAGGTTATACGATAACACGATAGTGGTTAGGGATGAGAAAGGTTGATTTTTAAAGGAAGGGTATCCGCATTTAGTTGGAGGGAGAGTGGAAAACCAATTAGGAAAAAACCGTCAATGCTCCGGACTGGGATTTGATCCCCAATCCACCCGTTATTGGCAGTCTAGTCTCACAAATGTACTAATTATGGTAATGTGTTATATGTGAGAAAGGTTTACCATGAATGAAGTGCAACCACATTTGCCGCGGGAGTATTTAAAAAATAATAGAGCATGCATGACTTGGTACATGGTTGTGGCTGAAGCTAACGAAGTATTCAAGGATAGGGAAGTGCGGAGAAAGTTAGTAAGGATGTATTAAATACGGAGTTATTGTTTTTTGAGCTGTATCTACAAATTTTTTCGTAGTTATAATAATATAATTCAATGTAAAGAATATTACAATGTGAGGTAGAAAATATGTTTTAATTAGCACTGAGTCTAAGATCAATTGAGGATTAAGATATAAGACAACATTTATATTTTAATACTTAATTGATCTCAGACTCAGTCCATTTAAACATATTTCCTATCCTATATTTTAACTATTCATTACATCAAATGATTATTATAATTTATGACAGTTACATTATTAATTTTGTTAAATATTGATTTGAATAATAATGTCAATAATAATAGCTTCTTAGATATTAGAGACAGCATTCATATCTTAATTCTCAATTGATCTCAGACTCAGTGCTAATTAAAACATATTTTCTACCTCACGTTGTAATATTTTTTACGTTGAATTCTATTATTATAACTACGATCAATTAATGTTCCTTACTACAACTTACAATGTTTTTCAAAAATACAATTTTTTTGACAATCCCATAAGGGCAATGGCGTGATTAGGTATGTATTTATGTATGACGTATGTATGTATGTATGTATGTATGTATGTATGTATGTATGTATGTATGTATGTATGTATGTATGTATGTATGTATGATATGTAAGAAAAACTAATAATTTTACTTTTAATTTTAATTTTAATGTTAATTCCTTAATCTTCCTATTAAATAAAATAGGTCGTTGCCGAACACAATCTATTGAAAGCGAACCAATCTCATACTCAGTTGTAGGCCTATCCATTATGTAAATTTACTGGTACTCTAAACTTGCATCACACTGGTTGTATGGTGGAAGGTCAGGGTACAAAGCATAATAATCTGATTTGATACTGGTCTCTGAAACTGATGAGAAGTTGGACCTATAAAATCGATGCCCCGCTTTCTGAGAACTTGGTATTTCACAGAAAATGTATTCATAGTTGTCAGGATCGGTATATAGCAGTTTGGCCACTGTAGCCCTGGTCCCTAAAGTTGATAGCTTAGTTGAGCTACGTTCACTGACCGGGATTATTATAATAGATAATAGACCAGCGGGTAGATCTGAATTCAACCCCACCACTCTTTTTGTCTTATATTAGGCTAAGCTTGTATAGGCTAGGTTGTGTTAAGTTAATTTATAAAAGGCTATATTAGTTTAGAATTTTGTTGTTTATTACTATCCATTATTTGCTGTTCACTCAGCATGAGAAAACATTTACAACCATCCTAAATGGAGCGTCACAACGGATGGGGACGAGTTAGTATACAAGCAAGCTTTGTTTACAGTTCTCAAGGAACTCATGACCCACATGTAGTGTAGGATTAACGACACTCTTTTAAACGAAGGTGAACTAGTGGCCCAATTATAATGTGTGATTAACGATACTATTTTAAATGCAGGTGAACTCGTGGCCCAATTATAATGTGTGATTAACGATACTATTTTAAATGCAGGTGAACTAGTGGCCCAATTATAATGTGTGATTAACGATATTCTTTTAAAGGTAGGTGGAATCGTGGCCCAATTATAATGTGTGATTAGCGATACCCTTTTAAAGGTAGGTGGACTCATGGCCCAATTATAATGCGTGATAAACGATACTCTTTTAAAGGAAGGTGAACTCGTGGCCCAATTATAATGTGTGATTAACTATACTCTTTTAAACGCAGGTGAACTCGTGGTCCAATTATAATGTGAGATTAACGATACTCTTTTAAAGGAAGGTGAACTCGTGGTCCAATTATAATGTGTGATTAACGATACTCTTTTAAAGGAAGGTGAACTCGTGGCCCAATTATAATGTGTGATAAACGATACTATTTTAAACGCAGGGGAACTCGTAGCCCAATTATAATGTGTGATAAACGATACTATTTTAAATGTAGGTGAAATCGCGGCATAATTATAATATGTGATTAACGATACTCTTTTAAAGGAAGGTGAACTCGTGGCATGATTATAATATGTGATTAAAGATACCCTTTTAAACGCAGGTGAACTCGTGGCCCAATTATAATGTGTGATTAACGATACTATTTTAAAGGAAGGTGAACTCGTGGCCCAATTATAATATGTGATTAACGATACTCTTTTAAACGGTGGTCATAACAAATATACGGGGCCTAATGCAGTATGCCCGTTTAGATTCTTGTGGCTTACAGATTTTCATAAATATATTACTGATTAGAGCCAGGGGTAAAACTATCTTTTCATTATGTTTACGTTTCAATATCATATGATTCTCTCGCTCCCATTGGTGTTTTAATTTCTATGCGCGTGCACTTAACTGTGATTGGTTGTCCGTATAAATGTATAAGGTTTATGTTGATCCAACATCTACTTACTGATAAGTAGTAAGGACTTACAGATAATGACTTTATGTCCATTTACATCTCTTACTGAGGTATAGATCTCTTATGAACCACTAAGTACTAAATAGATACGGATTCAGTGTATTCATATTGTATGATTACACTTTTAACTACTTTGCTTGAAAAGGTTAATCTTTCAGGTTTCACCAATTTATTTAAAACCCTAAAGTATGTTTTATGAATAAAATCTTTTATAAAATATATTTGATAGATCGTCAATTATTATTATTATTATTATTATTATTTGTATTATTAGCAACACATCTTACTACCCGTTAGGGTTATACGCACTTACGTTAATATTTAATGGTAGGATTATTGTGAGATGAAATGAAGGACCTACAGTTTAACGTGGAATCTGAACCACGGTTGAGGCCTGGCATTCCTCACATTCACAAGTTGTGATTAATACACGTCTTGTCAGAGGCGAAGGAAGGGTTTGGCAATCAGATAAATCTGTGTCGGAACCGAGGATTGAGCCCCGAACCTCAGCACAGAAGTCTAACACCTTACACCTAGACCGCCAGGTCACCGACAATGATGGATTGTCAAGATTAAATCATATTTCCTCTACCAAATAACTGCTATAAGATAAATAGATAGCTCTTAATACACTGAAAGAGAGCCCCTCTTTTTATAGGGACAAATTAGTTCAAGGGTAGAGGAGGAAAGGTGGACCAGTCCGATTTTAATTTTAATTCAGTTAGTGCTGCCATCTATTAGACAATTGTGGTATTTTTCTAATCACTTTATATTTTGATTAAAATATGTATTTGTCTTATTTAAAATAATTTTAAAAGTAGTATTTGTTAGGGTCCTTACGTGGCTTGATATATTAAAGTTGTTGTCCTGTAAAATGTGTGTGGTGTGACTTTCCCCATTTTTACCTTGTGCCCTTTAAAACTAGGTCCCTACAGTTATCGATTCGTTTCTGTGTCAGTTAACAAACACGTGGTTAAAACAACCACTTAATTTATTTGTTTGTTTAAATACCCTTACTTCAAAAATGACGTCAGAACAAGAGAAATGAAATAAGTGGTGTATTTAAATCATATATTAATTAGTTCACGTAAAAGGCTGGGTATCAAATTCCAAAAATTCCTCAAGGGAGCCCTGTAAAAACCCAACAGTAGATACCATGTTTTAACACGATTTGCAAAATAGTTTCTGCTCTAGTCCCAAATACAGACAGACGGAAACTTAAAAAACACTTTTTCTCTTTTAGGGGGTCATGCAACATTGACAGTTAATATTTCTTGTTAAATTTTTTTTGACCATCACATTAGGGGCCTACTTATTTTTACGAGGGGTTGAGATAAAGTCAATATAGCGAGACAATATTTTACACACAAAAAACTAACTTTTAGTTGGATTAATTAGCATGTCATTATATTAAATAATTTTTGCTATAGC
Organism: Timema poppense; assembly: GCA_902141375.1. Lineage (NCBI taxonomy): Eukaryota > Metazoa > Arthropoda > Insecta > Phasmatodea > Timematidae > Timema > Timema poppense. The sequence continues at coordinate 57,886 of CABFOV010000130.1, forward strand.
CGCCTCTAAATATCATATTGAAATTAAAAATATACACTCGTGCATAATCATAGAACGCGGGACCTTTGGATTAGTAAATTATTACTCTAACCACTGAGCTATACAGAAGTAATTACGTATTAAGCGAAGAAGAGTGTAACTCAAAGTTTATATTATTATTTTTAGAATTTAAAATAAAAACTAAACCTATTATCTAATTTTAATCTATATTAAGATGATAAGGGTGAAATCCAGACCTGATGGGTGCGTTGGCGGGATTTCCGCTTTTCTTTCTTCAAGATAATGATTGTGAATTCACTTTAAGTTTAACGATTTTCAAACTGTTTCCTTCGCTAAAATATTCTTTTTTAAGCTAACAGCACAGTTGTGACAAAGCCTATATAAAAATGTAGCCAATTGTACATTTTTAAACGAATATGGATATTTCATTATCTTATTATTATATCTTATTTATATTGAAAGTAGAGTCACGATAATCAAGTTATAAAATAAGATTAACTTCCTTAATAAGCGTAGCTTTTGGAATATAGCCCAGACTATACTTCTCATTTGAAAAATAAATTTGAACGAAAAAAAAAATCAACCCAAAAAACCTAACCACAGTCACAATTGTCAATTATCTGAGACGAAGAGATTTTGAAATCCAAGAAACCTTTCCGCGGAAAGCAATTAGAACGATTGTTTTCTCGTATTGAAAGAGCGAGCGAGCATCCTTCGAATTAATAGCTCCATTATTGGTCCTTTAATGAGATCCTTTACTGATTAGAACGACAAAAAAATCTATGTTCTAATAAGAATGCTAAAAAAAACCAGAGAGAGTTTAACAAACGGCAATTTCCAACTCTTTCTTTTACTTTTATTAGGTCATTAAAGTATTATTTAATTACCAGGTCTCACTACACAAATTGTTTTAAATACTATAAAACTGTTTCTACCAGTTGCGTTTTGTGGAGTGACTCCATGTTTTGTAAAACTTGTTAAAAACTGTACCTGTGATCATATGTTCTAACTCATTCATTCCCCATTTGACCAATCACACATAGCCTCTATTTTACATTCCTGACACGGGAATGCAGTTCTGTTTATAGACATTTCGTAGCTCAATTTTAACAATTGTATAATTATAAACTATAAACACTTGATTCAATTGTTTCAAATCGTTACAGTTTACCAGCCATTACGGTTCAAGTTTGATAGTCGATATTTCTTACGTCCTATTGTTAAGGTGAGATAATCTTGTTATGGGGACGAAATTTTAATCGTATTTGAATGGAGGGATAGTAGAAAACAATTAGGGGAAGGTCCCGGCAAAGATTTATCCGATTACCAAACCCTTCCTTCACCTCTGACAAGACATCTTGT
>CABFOV010000130.1:98571-113510 GCA_902141375.1 Timema poppense
AAAAAAAAAAAAAATCAAAGAAGTCAAGTGGAAAAATTTGCAACACGTGGGGTTAATAATAATAATGATATTTAGCACCGCGTCTTACTACCCGTTCGGGTTATACGCTTTAAGTACTAATTATTCTAATGGATTAGGAATTGGGAAGGTTGAATTAAAGGAAGTGAACCAGCATTTGCGTGGAGGGAGAGTGGAAAACCATTTAGGAAAAATCAACCCTAGTTCACCCGACTGAGATTCGAACCTCGATCTCCCCATCCTCAGCAGTCGAGCAGCTCAACACGACTAACGCTTTAGCCAACTACGCAACAGAGGCGGGTGTGGGGTTATTACTTTTTCTTTTTTACAGACCCCTTGGGATCCTTTAAACATGATTGATATTCGGTGTAACCACAGAGATTTTTCCGACCAAATATTTGAGCGAGTTCTGATGACACGTGATCTTTCATACCTCCAGCAATGTCCTCGTGGCGAGCTGAGAATGCGGTGGCGCCTACAGTCTGTCCTTGGTAGAGTCAACACAGACAGGTGAGCTGACAGCTGACAACCATCTATCTGGCAGGTGGAAACGTTATCCTCAGGTCCCAGAAGTCAGTCGACCAGAACTGGTTCTAAGACTCGGTTATGTCCCCTTCACACGGGAACCACCTCCCTCCCCCTTCTAATCCTCCGTTCTGACCCGCATCAATAAACACGTGGACTAAATATCAATGCTCGTCTAGCATGATTTGACTGGTGACGCAGGAGTTGGTATTCGTGTACCCACAAGATATACAGTAGCCCTGTGGCTTCTTTGGTGCTGACTGACAGCTCAAAGCTGACTGCTGACTACTAAAATCTTTGAAAAGTTACCAGACCAAATTATGTATCCCTACGACGAACCAAATGATCTGCAATAACATGTGTTTAGCAGCTGTCACTTCTGACGGTCAAAATTTAGGTACATACCTAAATGTTGACTGTCAGAAGTCAGTGTGAACTGTCAGTCAGCACCAAAGAAGCCATGAGGCTACTGTAGAAAGACTGATTTTACTTAATTGTTTCACAACTCTCCATCATGTCTTACAATTTGAACTTAAAAAAAAAAAGAATTTAAATTATAAATATCTTATTTAAATCAAACAAAATGTGATTCTTAAAATACATCCATAATTTTCTGTATATAAATGAAATAAAATTAATTCTCCGAAGTAGCTTCAATATTGTTAATTTTTACTTTCACAATTTTTTTTATAAACTTTCATTATATCACACCATATTATTATAAACAAAATACATGTTCTAACGTTTCCATTATGAAATACATTAACAGGATGTATATCATTGTTCCAAGCTCTATCATAACTTTCGAAAAGGTTTATTACCATCATTATAAACATACTAAAAACTGTAGCTATTACTTTTTTTTTTCCCACATCGACGTTAAAACACACAGATAAGCTTTATGGTCACATGGATATAATATATTCACATTAAGCTCAACCTTTTGAATAAAAAATGAAATTTTATAACGAACATTAATAACACTTTGTAAATTATACTACTATAAAGCCACATGGCTGACTCGCTCACTGACATTAATGTTTACCCACTTCCAGATGAGCTAGAAACGTGAAATTTGGCAAACTTAGAGCTTAGCTTGTAACCGACGGGAAAATTCAAAAAAGTTAAAAAAAAAAAAAATTTAGCCTCTGAAAAAAAATTATTCAAAATGGCGGATCAACTTTAAAGTCGTCGCGGACCTTTCTTTGGAGGTCTCTTGTGGTTAAGCGGTAGGACCTATCAAAAAACGGCTCTGGAATTACATTAGTTTACATCCACCTGCAAATAAAACTCACGGGGGGTGGGGGGGGGGGGTNAAAAAAAAAAAAAATTTAGCCTCTGAAAAAAAATTATTCAAAATGGCGGATCAACTTTAAAGTCGTCGCGGACCTTTCTTTGGAGGTCTCTTGTGGTTAAGCGGTAGGACCTATCAAAAAACGGCTCTGGAATTACATTAGTTTACATCCACCTGCAAATAAAACTCACGGGGGGTGGGGGGGGTGGGGGTTTGGGGGCGTAGACCCCAACAAGAAAAGTGAGTGTAATATAAAAAACAACAAAGAAGGTCCATATCGTCCCGTGTGGGAGTGAAGTTTATCAATGTATTTAGTGTCATTGTGATTAACCTAATACAACAACAACAACAACAAAAATGTATGAATACAGTCCACAAAGAAATACACGGCCTTAATATTAAAATCAAATTTCCTCACTCTCCAAAAAGTTAACTATTACGGATTCTCTTGTTAGTTTTTCAATATAATTTAGTCCACACTAAGCGGTCAGTGGATGAATAGTACATTTAATATGGTGAGTAGGCCTAGTGAATAGTTATTGATTAATATTATATCAATTACTAACCGCCTCGTTTACGTTCGAATCTCGGTCGGGTGAACTGAGGGTGGTTTTTCCTGAGTGGTTTTCCACTCTCTCTCCACTCAAATGTGGGTTCGCTTACTCTAAATTCAATTTGACCCATTCCTAATAAGCAAGTGTAATTAGTACTTAAGCGTATAGCCCGAATATATAAATTATTAATGTATTAATGAAATTTACATAAAAATGTAATCCCTTATTATTTCAGTGATTTAAATACTATAAATATATATAGTAGATAACCTAAACGTACAGGACTGGGTGTTATTATTTTGGTAGCTGTATCAAAAAAACTGGACAAAGTCTTCCTGGATATATTATTTTAAATTATTAGCATTGTTATTATCATATCTGGGGAAATATAGGTAGAACTTAAACTAAGAAAAAAGTTGGGTATAATATTGGAAATAAAAAAAAAAAGAAGTTAAAAGTGCACGTCGTCAAAAAATCCATTGGCCGCGTGTATGAGTTTCCTTCCAACTCGTATTCAATATTAGTTTCGACCGGACCGAATATTGACCTTCTCGGCTTTATCCCTGCCATTAAACCCGCGAACACAGTCCATAAACCTCTCTTTATTGTGCGGAACGCAAACAATCATTCGCCGATCATAAGTTGAAGAAAAAATAGAACAGAAGGGTGGAAAAAAAAATCATTTTTGAATATCGTAAGATGACACGTCCTACATCAATAGGGAAAAATATCAAATTGAGTGAACCCTTTTTTATTTATATAAAATTATTAACTTTAAAGTCACTTTGTTTAGAAATACATTTTAATAGTTAATCAACTTCATTATCAAATTATATAGAATACGTTAAAAAAAAAAATATGTGTAACACACATTTAGGAATTACCTGATTTAGGCTATACTATTATCCTTTTCCTTAGCTCCTTTCTTCTTTTAGTTTCTTTTTAGCACCGCGTCTTACTACCCGTTCGGGCTATACGCTTTAAGTACTAATTACTCTAATGGATTAGGATTTGGGAAGGTTGAATTAGAGGAAGTGAACCCGCATTTGCGTGGAGGGAGAGTGGAAAACCATTTAGAAAAAACCACCCCAGTTCACCCGAGAGAGATTCGAACCTCGATCTTCCCGTCCTCAGCAGTCGAGCTTCAACACGACAAGCGGGTTAGCCAACTACGCCACCGAGGCGGGTCTTTTCCTTAGCTTTTGACGCTAAAAGCTTGGTGTTTGAATCCTATAAAAGTGTTTTAATTAGTTGTTTTAATTAGCTTTGATGGTCACATTGTATATCGTGTCAGGTTCTCCATATGTACCCGTGCAACCAGACAAGAGTCGAATTTAAACCCTTCACACATCACTAGTAATCCATTTTAGTAAGAGGTTGATGCCTTATACTATGCGACTATAAGTGTGGGTTTAACAAATAGTAGTTCATGTCTTCTAATCTAGTGGCCAAGAAACATAATACTCGTATAACTCAATCATAAGACAAACATAAATAACATACCCATTCCATTAATTCGTCACTTAATTGGAAGGAACCAGCAAGTTTATCAAGTGATAATATTTTAATTCTGTGAGGAATCTGAGATTTTTAGATCAGTAGTGTTACTATTTAAAACCTACACTAGTGCGCCATTCCTTAGACAAATTAGACCAAGTTAAAACTTGTACAGTACAAGATTTTTTTTTTATGAATGGATCTGTCTTACGACTAGAGCGGATATAAACTCCATTCACGGTGGTAGGAATTACTCTCTGAAAGTTCATTTTCCTACTAATATCATACTATATAATGGGGATTTCTGGTAAAGAAAAAAGCCTTTCAGAAAACAATTTCTACGCTGAACAGACTTAAGAATCATAGTTCACCTACATTGCCTCAGAGTAGAATTAGGGAGCCTTTTAGGGTGGAGGGGGTAAATAATTAAAGATGAAAACAAAAAACACTCTTTAAGAACTTGAAAACTTCTATTCAGTGGTACTTCAATGGCGGGACACTTATGCCTCCATAACTTGGGCAAGGTGATGAATTTCACAAGTAGTGAGCTTTTAGTTAAATAGTTTTGTTAGTAGTTTATTAAAAAAATATATCTGTTCATGCAAAGGGAACATTAATTTTTCATACATTTCTAACAAACTAGAAAGCAAAGACTACAATGTCTATGATTTTTTTCTCCAGTTTTTATGACAAAATACACTTTTAAGCCTAAATAAATAAAATATTGCATTATTAGATATAAATACTATATACTTTAGTTTAATTTGCCACACATATCAATCTCAATATTTGTAATGGACATTGCGCTATTTGGAAAGGAATTATTTACATTAATTTAAAAACTTCTGGCCAAATGCTTCCAAGCTCATAAAAAATATGTAATATCTCTAAAGAGATTGTGTAGACAATTAAACTAACTGTATCAACTGAGACAACGTTAATTTAAGGGTTTAAGTGTAACAAAAGATGCTGGCCTTAATTTCTCCCGAATAAAGACATTAATATTATTGATTTATTTATAAAAATCTTGAAAACTGCAAAAACATGGGCCTATTCTCGCGTTACTTTTTGAGCCACCCTAATAATTGTATTGTGAACAATTTTATCTAACTAAATTCTGTCCTGGTTTGTTTGGTTTAAAAATAAAAATAATACAGTTTTAAAATTATAAAGGTTAAGTTCCAGGAATCGATTTAATATAGACGCGTATCTTGTTTGAATTTTCTATATTTATTTTATCGATTTCTTTCTTAGATAAATTACAGATTAGCTTCTGTGTATATTGCCCGGTATAAAATAGGGCTAATACAAACTGGGCAAAACAAATATTACGTAGAGGGTAAAAGCGAATCCGGGATGTGGGAAGATTGGTGGGATGGGGGATACAGTGGAAATACAATGGGCTATAAACCCTCCAAAGTGGACGAAAACAAGGAGAAAAATAAGACCAGCTTAGCAAATATAATAAAAATTGGAAGATATTGACAAGAGAAGGGAAAACAATGACTGGACTGAAGGAAGATAAGGAATTATTTATTTTTATTTCTCTTTCTCTATCACACACACACACACACACACACACACATTTCTTGTCATGGTCCTGTTGCGTTTTTAGAAGGTGGTGGTTTGGGCACTTTTATGTGAGAAACTGTTAGATTGAGCACCGTAGATTCAACTAGGGAGATTCGTAAACAGGTGGATTTGACACTTTATAGTACAGTAGTATTAACTGACGATGAATACAATAAATCACTAGTAGAGCGTGCATCACATGTCCATCAAATCTGTGATACAGTCGACTTGAAATCGGAAATTCACGTGAACACTATTGCACGTGGATCATTTATGATTAAGACATTAATGGAAATAAAGATTTAATATATGTTCCTAAAGAAGAACATTGTTGAGATACTAAATTATGTTTGGATACAAACTGCATAGAAAAGGCCGTTTTTGAACATTTTATAATGGCTCCACGAATAAGCATTGTGCACAAATATTTAATAGGTCATAATAGGGACGTACTGTAGTTGTTGACGAGAAACCTTGTCGCTTTGTCCCCCATCGTCACTACGGAAAATTTCGAGTAAGCTTTCAAGTACGAATGTACTGCATACATTTCTGGAATATTTTGGTATATTCTTTTTTCCCCCCTTTTAATTCCATACCTCACGCCAGCCGAGAGCTGAGTTAGACCTGCATACACACTCTTAATAAGTTCAGAATAAGCAATCAAGCTGAACGTTAGATATTTTGTACAGTATGAACAAGGTGAAATCAAATATTTGTGAGCGTGGGATCAAGTTTAGGCTAGGTTAAGTTAGGTTAGTTTAGGTTAAGTTAGTTTGAGCTCAGTCAAGGTTGAGAGTGTAATCTTGGTGTAAGGTAGCGGTGCCCAATCCACTTTGGGAGGAAATATTGCTAATAACCTAGGTTTAAGAAAAAGCCGCGCCAAAACGTGGGTTTTACTGTAATGATGTTGACAATACATATAGAAATAAACGCCTGCAAGATTCCGTACATGTTTTCAGTCATTCTTAAATTTATGTTAAATTACATTTTCGAATATTGAAAAGGCTCTTGAGATACATATAAGGAAAATACCCTACTATTCTTTACTTTAGGCTTTCACCGTGGTTCGGATCCCACGTTAAACTGTAGGTCCTCAATTTCATCTCACAATCACCCTACCATTACACATTAGCGTAAAGTGCGTATAACCCGAACGGGTAGTAAGACGCGGTGCTAATTATAATAATAATAATTTACTTTAGGCTTTCATTAATATTGCCGTGGGGAATACATAGTGAAATATTGAAATATTTTATCACAGATTTGTTAAAAAATAGGATGTAAGGCACGTACAGTAGCCCCATGACTTCTTTGGTGCTGACTGACAGCTCACAGTCAACATTTAAGTATACCTAAATTTTGACCCTCAGCACCGATAGCTGCTAAACACATGTTTTTGCAGATCATATGGTTAGGCATATAATTTGGTCTGGTAACTTTTAAAAACTTTTAGCTGTCAGTCAGCATCAAAGAAGCCATGGGGCTACTGTAGGCAAGTATATATGCTTTTACTATGTTAAAATCAAAGTTTATCTTAAATATATACATATTTCAGTAAATTAATTTTTATTTAAAAATATAATTACTAGTCGTGTTTGATCAAGATTTAATTAAAGTACCATTTTTAATTCTAATCTTTGAAATTTACAAATTTACAGTAAAAAAATAGAATCAAGTTTAAATTGATCTTTTTCTTCAAACTAGGAACACATTAGCTATAAGCCTCAATAATGGTAAATAAATTTCTCCAAGTTTTTAGCAAATGTACTTTGTTGGTCTCAAAAATAAACTATAAATTAATAATGTTATGTTAAAATTTTTAAATTCACGCAGGAAAGGTAATAAATTTATGGCCATGCTGTCTCAGGCATCAGATTTGAAATAGACTTGATTGAAAGGAACGAAGAGATCAAATTTCGAATTTTGGTCGATTGCACTGAGGCTTGTAAAGAGAGAGAATGCCGCATATTTTATCCGACTGCTATGTTTGTGACGCTTATAACCTACCCTATCTCAAACCTAACCCTTAAAATTAAATCCTTAATGAAAACGGTGTAAAAACAACGTCCCGACGTACGTGGGCTCAAACCCAGCTGGGATCAACGTATTTTTCTTGAGCAATAACAATTCGTAGCACAACTTCCTTAAGAGGGAAAGTAAAGCCGTCTGTCCCATATCGAGTGTGGCCATGTAAAAGAAACCTGGAAGTTATGGGACAATACCTTTCTCGGCAAAATTGGTTGCTCATAGACATTCTCGTGTGTTGATATAATCATTAGGTTCGACAATTACACGTTTAATACCTAAAATAAATTAAAGCTACCAGATTATGTGGGCAACACTAACCAGCCGAAGGGCTGAGTGCATACTCAGCTTCAGAAGTTTAGTGACCATATAAAACCAACCTTCTGGTTATTGACTTAAGAAGAAGAGATTATGAAATAAGTTCCGATTGATATTAACATGACTGTACCCTGGCTCACCTACATCCACCCCCTACCCCTCACCCACCCGTCCCCTTCTATATTCCCGTTCTAACAAGCTACATACATTACCTGGCTGAACGTTGTCCGAAGCTCAGCACAATCTTCACCACGGTTAATGTTATGCTGGGCCATGTTCCGATCAGACCAGAGCTCATAAGCTCCCTTACTACGCTATCCAAGCCTACCCCCCTCTCCCCACCCCCGCCCCCCGGATATCAAGTTCGCATTACCATATTCTATCAGACGAGCCACCGCCACCGATCACATAAAACCAAAAGTACGACAGAGAGGGTAACATCATGGCCTCCAGGGAAAGGATTTTTTTTTTCTATCTCCACATATTTTTTGGAGCCTTTAGAATGAAGTAATTTGTTATCCCGGTATGATTTAAATATATACTCAAGTTTATTTAGGTTTTGGCATATTCATATTTGTTCTCACTTTCTGTTTTGCAAATTAAAAACTTATCCCCATTTTTATAAGTGTCTTAACTGGTAAACCTTATGGGAAGAGGCCAGTGGTTGGACCTAGATGCATATGGGATAATGAAATTAGAATTGACCTGAAATAAATAGGATATAATGTAGTGGACTGGTTAGAACAAGCTCAAGATAGGGATAGGGTGTAATGTGATGGACTGGATAGAACTAGCTCAAGATAGGGATAGGGTGTAATGAGGTGGACTGGATATAACTAGCTCAAGATATAGATAATGTGTTACGAGGTGGACTGGATAGAACTAGCTCAAGATAGGGATAGAGTGTATAATGAGGTGGACTGATCAAACTAGCTTAAGATAGAGATAGTGTGTAATGAGGTAGACTGGATATAACAACTCAAGATAGAGATAGGGTGTAATGAGGTAGACTGGATATAACAACTCAAGATAGAGATAGGGTGTAATGAGGTGATCTGGATAATACTAGCTCAAGATAGAGATAGAGTATAATGAGGTGGACTGGATAGATCTAGCTCAAGATAGAGATAATGTGTTACGAGGTAGATGGGATAAAACTAGCTCAAGATAGGTATAGGTGGCGTGCTTTTGTAATTAGTTTTCTAAGATGTGTGTATATGGTTGTATTAAAAAATTTAGAGCTAAATGAAATTTTTGTAAAAACCAATAGCGGGCATAATATATTGAATTTTAAGGGTGTCACATGGGAGAGAACAGAAAAGCGTCACAGCTGTTTAAAGATACCGGATTTTTTTATGAAGTGGTTTGATATATATCAATATTATTTTCACCAAAATGTTGGCAAAAGTTCTGACCAGTTATGAAATTTAAAACTCTAAAAAAAAAAAAGTTTGATAATTTACCTAAAACCCCATAAAGCTATACCACATTTTCTTAGTATATTCTGTTGTGACTATCAAAAACTGACTTTTTGAAAGAAACGAGTTAGATGTAAGATTCTAATTTTTACTCTCAGAGCTACAATTTTTCCCGTAACTGTTTTAAAACTTTGAACTCAAAATTAATACTTTTTAAATTGACAGACAACAGATATGTATAAATTTCACCTATATTTTTCTGAAAACGACACTAAAAATATAAAATAACTTATAAAATAATGTGGGATTTCTAAACTTCTGCAACAATCTTAGTTCTGTGCCATGTAGCACACTAAAATATTATGTATTTTTTTTGTAAATAGAGCTATTAAACTGAATATTACCATATCAAAATATATATTTATATCAAAATATATATTTATTATAACAACTATACACATGTATAAAAATGAATAAACGATCACAATTTAATTACCTATGAAATTAAATTAATGTAAACCCAAGAGAGATTTAATCCCCCCATAAATCCCATGGATCAAAATATCATTAAGAAAGTAAACACCACAAGCAGGATATTTCTGACTTGATATCATTCTCCCGTTTCCACCCTTAGACAACAAACTTCAACTAAATCTAACCACCCCTTCCCCTGAACTCCTAAAACTCACCCCTCCCCACCCCCCACGTTGCGTCCATGTCGCGAACATTCCCCTAGTTTGATACCCCCTCCCTCCCCCTTTACACCAACCATGCCTTACATAAGGTCCGCAACTCCTGCAAGAGGCGTTATTACCCTTTCGATATTTGTTCTTGCAAGAGAAGGGCTGGTGGGAGAGGGGAAAGAGAGGGATTGCGTGACCACAAGCCGACGAAAATCCTACGTCTTATGAACGTTTAGGGGATGAAATACCTGCCTTGCTCAACCGTTCTGGAACGATCTTATTTCTCTTAGACAAACAAAAGTTATTGATTTTTCAAAACTATCCCATCCCTTCCCACCCTTTGAAACTACATATACACTCTGTTTGAACTGAAAGGCTTACCTTAACGAACTACACTAAGAATATTAATAAATTAAAAAAACTACCTCCAAACACGTAAATCGAACCCACATCCTAATGATCTTCTACAGATCAATCCAGAAATCATCCCGTGGTAAGTGTCATTATTATTTCATAGTTTAAGGAAGAGTCTGTGATGGACGTGTGGAAATTATTGGATAGCAATGAACTATCATTGACACCTCGGCTACCAGTGATTTAAATTATAAACACAATCGTTAAAATGATTTCCAGAAAAATTTGAATTCATAAAAGATAGTGGAAAAAATTCAAGAAAAAGCACCTAGTTTCATGTGGCTAGGATTTGAACCCCAGGTTCCTGCATTACCGTCAAACTAAACCAAACTAATCTGAAGCCATTTATTCACGTTTTTACCAATGTGGGGTATATTTTTTTTATTAATTCATTGAATCTTGACAGATTAATTGTGACAAATATTTTTAATAGAAGGGTTGACACTTAATGATAGTGTTTGATTCACCTTATTAGCTCTAGCCCAGGTTTCAAATCGCAGATAGGTAAGTTAAAGGAAGAATGTCTTTTATTATTCTTTATTAGTATGCTATTTTACAATATTTCTAATATACTGCTGTTATATTCTCTTAAAATGCACCATATTCTTCTTGTATCGCTAAATTAATATAATCTGAAGATAGTTTGAACTCAAACTAAAATTAGCATCACTAATTTAAAATATATATTATCACATATCTTACTCAGATGTTCTGTCTTCCGACAGATCCGTTGACTTGTCTAAATTAAGTCTTCCGCCATGTCCTATAAGTAGCCTGCTTTTAAATATACTAAACAACTCATCTTTAAATATTGTTTGTTGTTAAATTTTGCATTCGTTTTCTTTCTGTTCCCCTTTTTCCTTCATACCCTTCTATAAAATCACCCAATAAGCCATTATTTTAACAATATGACCCACCTAACTGGACCTATTTAGTAAAATCTGCTGAATAGGGGCACTCTTTTTTATTAACTCTTCTTGGAACTTCTTCATTAGTCACCCGATCATTACATTTTATCCTATACTTTCTCCTCCAACTGACACAATTTAAAGCTTTCCAAATATTTCTTCTCTTTACTGTTTTCTCGTGGTTTATGTCTCATCTTCATAAGTAATATCTCCTCTGTTTCTTCTTCATCTCCAGGGTAACCTAGTGGTCTAGGGGTAAGGTGTCAGACTTCTATGCTGGCGGCCGGGGTTCGATCCTCGGTCCCGGCACAGATTTAGCTGCTTACCAAACCCTTCCTTCACCTCTGACAAGACATCTTGTGAATGTGGGGAATGCCAGGCCTCCAGCATGGTTCGGATTCCACAGTTAAACTGTAGGTCCTTCATTTTATCTCACAATCACCCTACCATTACAAATTAGCGTAAGTTCGTATAACCCGAACGGGTAGTAAAACGCGGTGCTAATAATAATAATAATAATAATAATAATAATAATTCTTCATCTCCAGGTCCAGTTTTTTTTAAGTCAGTAGTATCATATTCTTGTTGAAAGCAAGTTTGAGCATTACTCCCCAAATTTAGTCTTTTTGTTAGTAGTATCATATTCTTGTTGAAAGCAAGTTTGACCATTACTCTCCAAATTTAGTCTTCTTGTCAGTAGTATCATATTCTTGTTGAAAGCAAGTTTGACCATTACTCTCCAAATTTAAATTTTCTAGACAGTAGCATAATATTATTCGTGTTGAAATATCCTGGTTATTGAGAATTATCTTAAATGATGTAATTAAAACCTATCGTGCATTATTTATCTTGTCTTGTACTATTTCATATTTAAGGTAATTTGACCTGTTGTGAAGTTATCCCCACACATGCGCAGTAAGGGTCGAATATAAAAGGGGGAATATGGATGAGGGGGGGATAGGGGGCTCTAGGGTGGAGAGGGGGGGGTAGGGGGCTCTAGGGTGGGTGGAATAGGATTAACACAAGGCAACAGTTAAAATTAAACCATGTGTTTAAAACACATTATGAAGCAGCATTTACATCGCCGTTACCTGGACCGTGTTTTAAAACCATGATTAATTGCCATTCTCTCTACTGTTTTAATCTTTGGAATTTAAACATTTTCTTATTTCGTGGCATGCAAGGGAGGGGGAGGTAAGGGTGAATGAATGTATTCATAAAATGAAGCCGGAGGTCTGCTTCCGTTTGGTTAAAATGTAAAACAGCTTAGATACCATGGCAGCTATAGCTTGAAGGAGGGTGGCGGGGGAAGAATATTGCATAATGTGTTTATTATTAATACATATACAAATTGAGATGGTAATTTTGATATAAAAGCACCTTAGGTCTTGTAGCCCTCAACATAAGGCTCATGATATAAACGTAATCTAGTCTTGTTTATCCATGATAGGAAGGTCGAAATTCGAATCTTGGCGCTGGTGAACTGATGGTTATGTTTCCCTAAATATTTTCTCAATATTTATCAACACAAATGGAAGTTAATTTAGCCTAAATAATATATCTCTCATCACCAATCCATCAGCGTAGTTAAATTAATAAAAGCCTAATAGTAAAAAGGGTGTGGTTTAGTAATATTGGTTTTGCATTATGTGACTTACAAACAAACTTAACTCTAGATTATACTTCGTTAGTAATTTGAAAGGGGAGCCCTAATTTAAGCAATTATAAATATTTTGGTGGGACCAAGAATCAAACCCAGAGCATTTGCATCAGTAGACATAAGTATTTTAGCCATCATAAAGTTTCGTTAAGTAACAATAAATGTTAATAAGCCCCTTATATGAGATAATTTGTGTCACAATGGTTTATTTATCCTTTCTCCATAACTAATTCAGAATATCCCTAATTTAATATCTGAATATATCAAGGATTGTATAGTCCAGTTTTCATAAGAAGAACCTTATATGGCATCTTAATAAATACTATACCTTCTTTCACGTGTTCATACGTCAAGTCATGGGATACGCAGCTGTCACATTTTATATATATATTATCAACACGTATCAAGTATTGCTTATATGAAAAACGTTATAAAAGTTTAATAAGGAACGAATAAGATTATTTGTAATAGAATTAAATTTTTAGTAAAGTTGTATAAATTGTGTTAATTTAGCATGAAAAACATAGATATATGATGTGATATAATAATAATAATAATAATATACGAAATATAATTTGATTTATATATAAAAATATTGGTAATAATACTTACATGTTATGATATCTTATAATGACAAATATGATAAAATCATTAAAATTATAACAAACATCTATATTAAAAATTGTGAACTTGAGTAAAATTGCATTAAAACCATGTTATGACAGAATTATGTTATCATGCATATATTACATATCTCGTATTATATTGGGAATTAAACAGAATTTGTTGTTTGAACTTTGAAACTATATATATAATGAAATAAAACATATCAAAATTGAATTCCTTCCTTATCTGTAATTCCCGGTTCCTTGGATACTGATACAATCCCTGCAACGTTTTTAGAGCTTCAACATGTTTCGATGCATCTACGGCATCATCCTTAGGTCTAATGAAAAAATAAAACACACCACGTTAGCCAATGTGATATAACCTGTAAGTTTAATAAAGGCTAATAAGTTATTTCAAGAGTTGATAATAATCAAATAGCATATTTTCCAAGTTAATAAGTTATAATATCAAATCTTGATATTACAACTTATTAACTTTATTAAACCTACAGGTTATATTACATTGGCTAACGTGGTGTGTTTCAACCATAATTTCATTTGGTGTGTTTTATTTTTTCATTAGACCTGAGGATGATGCCGTCGTAGCATCGAAACATGTCGAAGATCTAAAAACGTTGCAGGGATTGCATCAATATTTAAGGAACAGGGAATTACAGATAAGAAAGGAATACAATTTTTACACAACTTATTTCACCCTTTATATTTTCTAAATTCTCACATCTGTTCTGTTTAATTCCCAATATAATACAAGACATGTAATATATGAATGATTACATCATTCTATAATAACATTGTTTTAATGCAATTTTACTCTATTAAGTTCACAATTTTTAATATTTATTAAACTTTCTAGAAGTTTTTTTATTTTAATGATTGTATAGTATTTGTTATTATAAAATGTCATAGCTTTTAACTGCTATTACCAATATTTTAATATATAAATCAAATTATAGTGCGTATATTATTATTATGTCACATCATTTATTATGTTTTTCAAACTAAATTAATACAATTTGTACAACTTTACTAAAAATTGATTTCTTTTACAAATAATACTTATTTGATTGTAAAATTGTGTATTATTAACGTTGACCACAAAATATGCGTTTGTATTTTTATAAAATACCCTTATGATAAAAAAAAGGTGGACTGTAGCTTGGGCTATGATCCGGTAGATATATATTATTTTCCCTACTGATTGCAAATTCATTACCGATTACTAATTCACTTATAAAATAATATATTATTACTATTTCCTTGGGTTAGAATATTTTAATCTATTATTATTATTATTATTATTATTACTATTATTATTATTAGCATGGCGTCTTACTACCCGTTCGGGTTATACGCACTTACGCTAATGTGTAATGGTAGGGTGATTGTGAGATGAAATGGAGGACCTACAGTTTAACGTGGAATCC
>CABFOV010000130.1:115207-135378 GCA_902141375.1 Timema poppense
ACATCTTGTGAATGTGTGGAATGCCAGGCCTCCACCGTGGTTCGGATTCCACGTTAAACTGTAGGTCCTTCATTTCATCTCACAATCACCCTACCATTACAGATTAGTGTAAGTGCGTATAACCCGAACGGGTAGTAAGACGCGGTGCTAATAACAATAAATAGAGTAATTATTAAGGATCAAGCTAAGATGAATCTCAAACACTTTGAACAATGTTCCTTCATGGCTTCCGTCCGATGGCAGGAGTACAGTATAACACAATATATTCAGCTCGTCTAATCTTAAATTCAGCCCACCTCCTACGTCACACATATTACTGTAATTGGACAGGGATTTTTTTTTTTAGAATTCTAAGTAAGTTTAAAAGTTACTATAAGAAAACTGTAATATTCATGAGCCTAGATTTTTTTTATATAGCACCGCGTATTACTACCCATTAAGGTAAAACATAAAATTTAATAATAATTAATATTACAGGGATGATAAAGGTAGTCCAATACTTTAGATAGGTCGGTAACATGTCTGCCTAGTGAGCTAAGAGTCCCGGGTTCAATTCTTGGCATGACAAAATATGTATCATTGATGGCAATATGGTTTGACGCTTTCACATTGATAAATTGACGACTGAGGACTATCTTTCCTAGTCTTAAGTTGGATTGTAAGGCATATGACAGACCTAGCAAGCCGATAGTGGGAAATATATGGCTTGAATAAGAAGTTGATCCAGACCACATCCTGGAAACAGTAATGAATGTAATGGTAAAAAAAAAAGGATGAAGATAGGTTAAATTTATAGAAATTGTACCCACATTTGAATGGAAGTTGAGGATACCGTTCAGTATAAGTAGCTCAATAGAACAGGCAGGTATTTGAGAAACCAATCTCTTCGTCACTGACCAAACAGACAAAACTGATGACTTCATTCGCTTCCCACTGGCGTGGGTTTGGCAAATATTAAACTGTCTACCCACCAAATCAAAGTAATACAGAATATATATGTTAGAAAATATGCATATTTTAATATATTCTTAAACATAACATGTTAATCAATAACATTGTAGTAGCTCTTGAGTGTTACTATCCCTGTTTCTGAGAAAATCTCACAGCGTTGGCGTGCTGTGTCCTTTTAGCACCACGTCTTACTACCTGTTCAGGTGATACCATAATGTACTAATCACGCTCACGTTTTTAGGGATGAGAAAATGCTAAATTTAGAGGAAGTGGCAGTGTACCCACATTTGAGTGGAGGGAGAGTTGAAAGACATTATAGGATAGGACACTTAGTACACCCGACCGAGATGCGTATCTATATTTCTACATCATCGGCAGTCTAGTTTACTGTGAGATTAGCACCTTAGGCCGTGTGGTCACCGAAGTGGGAAAACACGCTTCTTATACTTGTGATATGTTCTCCCTTATTTGGACCCCATTTGATCAATCATTAATAAGCTCTTCTATAAATACCTCTCATGAGAATGTATTTACGTTTATATATTACTAACTCGCTTTGGTCATTCCGCATGTCCATCATAGACTCTGCCTTAAAATATAAGTGAAGAATGACCATGGGCACGGGAATACTTCTGGATAACTCAGTGGTATGAGTATTAGGATATTAAGTCAAAGATCCAGGGTTCAATTCCCGTGTCCAGGTGTCATTTTTAAATTTTCAGAATTTAATTATAAAATTACTACATTACAACCAACTCTTCGTCGTAATCCATCGCAGCCACGGGGTTAACTGTACTGGACTGAATTGACAACAGCCATGAACAGAGAGCTCGACAGCCGGTAGGCGGCAAAAGTGTCGTTCTGAAATATTGGAACGTATCCTAAACTCTGCTTACCCTTGCAACACTCCACGACACAGCACAGGCTCACATATTAGACCAGTGGGAATACCCCCAATTCGTTATAACATGTTAATCTAGTGCGAATGGACCAGAATGCAATGTTTTCAACTAGTGGTCAGTAAAAACATCCGTTTGCAAAATAAGATATACGATACTTTAAAAAAATACATAAGTTATACGAATGTTTCACAAAAGCTTATAGGAGCATCTTTATTTTCTTGTCAATGAGCCAACTTGACTGAAGTTACATTCGTAAATAGGTGCCAACAAAACGGACATAATATTCATGTTTATTTTATGTTAAACTTACACTCTTAAAAAGCATAACATAAACAGATATTTATGGACCCAAGCTAATATGGTCAGCACAAAGAAACATACATAAATGAATCTCAGTTTTCTAGACTGAAGCCACTACCCCTTTTTTATTTAAATAGCTCATCATTTGTTCCTATGAGGTTGAGTTGACCCCTTTACACACAGACTGGCTTCACAGAGAAATCCGTAAACTGCGGGGATATAACCCAGGAACTCTTTAGGTATACTAAAGGTATTTGGTTTGACTCCCAGCTTGGCAGTAAAACTTATCGTTAGTTAAATCGAAGGTTCTTCTTTTATAACGATGATGGTCAGGATGCTGGATATTATGTCTATAAGACTTAAATTAATCTCTAAGCCATATACTGAAATAATCAGCTGATTTTAAAATTGGACTTTAAATACTTCAAATAAAAAATAACCATGTTAAAATTAAAATAATTATTGAATTTTATGTTTATTTTAAACTTCACCTAATTCGGTGGACCACATGGTTTATTGCGCCACGCTCGTGTTAGACTAGACTGCCGATAACAGGAAAATTGGATTCCAAATTCAGGTCGGGTGTACTATTATTTTTTTTACAAAACAGTTTTCCACCCTCTTCTATGCAATGCAGGTACTCTTACTCTAATTTCATCCTTCTTAATACCCGTTTCGGTGGGTGCGTTGTCTAACGCGATATTATCGTGTTGGACTAGACTGCCGAAGACGTGGAGATCGGGGTTCGATCCTGGTCAGGTGTACTGAGCGTGGTTTTTCCTAAATAGTTTTCCACTCTCCCTCTACGCAAATGTAGGTAAACTTCCTCTCAAATAAACCTTCCTTAAACATTATTTTTTCGTTAACTCAATAGCATAATTAGCACACATGCGTATAACCTGAACGGGTAATAAGACACGAAGCTGTAAAAATTAAAGAAACATTTTTAAACCCGTTAATATGAGGATATCCTGTGTAATATATATTCTTAAGGCTCTTGGCCCTGTCGATTGCAAGTCTAAAAATATTTTGTGGAATGGTGGGCGGGAGGGTGAAAGACGCGGAGTTGCTTCACAACCGACCAAAGTATCCTTCCGCGCCAACAAAAACAACAGATGGATAACGGAAACCGTAGATGGCGCTAGCTACCAGACAGGTCTTGCGGAAAAAAATCATAAGTTGGGAAATATCAGTTCTCTCGAGGACGAGTGAAACTTTTATGTTAATATTTTCAAAACCCCTTCTAAGATAATGTATCGATGTATATTAATTGTTACATTTTCTTATTTTTTTGTTATGAAGACGGAAGTTTTCTATTGAATAATGTCGATTTTATCACTATTTGATCACTGTTAAAATAATAAAGGAGGCATTTATATAAAAAGTATAACATAATCAACATGATTCTATTCTTGAAAAAACCGCTTCCGAAAAGAAAATTCTTGAAGAAAACCTATTGTTCCCATGGCTCTGCAAATGAAAAGGGCCAATCGTCCTAACATTCCAGAATGAGATTCAGGCACGGCAACAAGATATCAGGCTTATCGAGTTGACAACACAAAGGCCCACATATTACTGCCACCAGGGACTCATAACACAATTCTCATGCATAGGTCACATAAAATGCGAGCCAGGTATTATAAACAAAGGTTACCATGGTTTCCTATTTATAAATACATACTTTACATACGTGTTCTTTCTGAATTCATATCACTTTTGTTTGTGCGTAACGGTTGGGTAGAAATGAGGGGATGAAGTAAAAGAAGAAGAGGAATAGAAACAAAAAAAAGAAGGGGGAGAGGGATAGAGCTTTCTAAAAAAACAAACGTATATTAGTTACTTTATTTTGTAAACCAAAATAAAAAGTGGTAGGTCTCTCATTGAAACTTGTTCGGCGCGAAATTGTTGCTATTCCAGGTAGAATGAGAGCATTTTGTTTTGTTTGTTTAAAACATACTTTCTCAATTTAGAAACAAATAAATGTTACTGTACAACGGACAGACTTCCTCGCTCTTTTGTCTTAAAATTGGAGAAATCTACTTATTATTATTATTATTATTTTGCACCGCGTCTTACTACCCGTTCGGGTTATACGCTTTAAGTACTAATTACGCTAATGGATTAGGAATTGGGAAGGTTGAATTAGAGGAAGTTAACCCGAATTTGCGTGGAGGGAGAGTGGAAAACCATTTAGGAAAAACCACGCCTAGTTCACCCGACCAAGATTCGAACCTCGATCTCCCCATCCTCAGCAGTCAAGCAGCTCAACAAGACTAGCGCGTTAGCCAACTACGCCACCAAGGCGGGTAAATCTACTTAAAACTAAACTAAATATATATGGCATTATTGCAAAAACTTAATGGAAAACAAAGAGTATCCCATTCTATCAAAGAGCATTAATTAAGTAATATATACGTCACCTGCTTCGGTGGCCGTATGGTCTAAGGCATCATTCTTGTGTCAATAGACTGCCGATGACAGGGAGATTTGAGTTCAAGTCTCGGTTGGGCGTACTAAGGTTTTTTCCAAAATGGTTTTCCACTCTCTCTCTCTCTCTCTATCCACGCCAATGTGGGTACACTTTATCTAAATTCAACCTTCCTCATTCCTAAAAAAAAAGCCTTATTAGTAAACTTGCGTATAGCCCTCTATAGATAATAAGACGTAGTGTTAAATAAAAATATATACTGTTAGAGAAATGTTGAGAAGTGAACATCTCTTTTCATAAACGAGCATAACAATAAATTTCACGTTCAAAGACCTCTATTTAAAATTAGAAACTATAGATTTTATAAAAATATATTTCAATTAACAAAGGTTTTCTTTATTTTCAATAAAAGACACCACAAATTTCCAATGAAATACTCTTTTTTTTAAAGAGTTACGCAGATACGATCAACATTTGAAATATTCACTCAAGTCACTCATAGTTCACTCTTAGTCATATTCCCGATAAAATAAGATGATAATTTTTTTTTTGTAATTTTAAACAGAGCCTATATTAAGAATTTTAATCAAAATTGTTAAAAGATGAATTCTAAAAAATGATTTTTTCCTTTTAACTTCACCTCTAAGTAAAATACCCTTAATCTTAGGGTATTGTAATTAATTAGAAAACTATTTCTGGGGAGCTTATGGAAACTCTGGATATCACGGTTTAGCCTATCGTTAAAATGTTTTCGGTTCCAGGCCAAGAAAGATAGACAGATTCATATTTTTTTTGTTTTGTTTTAGGGGCTCATGTAACGTTGACATTAATCAAAATCTCTTCTTTTTTTTTAACAATGACAATACTTATCTTTCCGAGTGGTCGAGATAAATTAAATGGGGTATTATTTACTCTTTAAAAGATATACATGAGTTTATTTATGTGTTTAAAAAAAAAACATTATACAGCTCTAAGAATAAATTTATTCTTATAAACAAATACCAGTCAGAAAATAGCGCGATTTCCGCATACATTTGCCCAAGTCTAAGTAAAAAAATATAGTTTCTTAATTTAGCCTTGGTCATCAAGTATGTATCAACACTGTTAGACCTCACGGCTTAAAGTACCTTAAAGTAGAGTAGTCTCTGTCATTTTTTTAAAATTATTTTATATTCTGTCTAAGCTTATACTTTTTTCCCCCTTCACCTACAACAACCTTTTTGACATTTCGATAATAAAGAGAGGGAAGAAAACTACGAAACTTAATATCTCAAGGTAGAGAGACTAACTCATTGATAATCATCAAATACCTTTAAAAAAAATTGTTAGACTATACAAAATTACTGTATTTTTTTAGAGTAAAACATTTTTTTTTTATCAAACCTAATCTCTTAACTTCACAAATATGCTTAAAATGTATTCGAAAATAATCTCATGACACTCTTTCACACTTTTTTCTATTAATAGAACTCAAAAACTAAAGGGTTGTTAAAGATAGAGACCTGTTGAAATATTTCGTCTTTATTTTGGTGTGAGACATATTTTGAAATAACGCATCGTGGAATAATTAAATATTACGTTGAAGCTGAACGTCTACGTGGAAATTTCTCACTTACTTTATTGGCCCACTTAAGTGGCATTTCAAAAGGGTTGACAAGACAAAATGTATTATATCTTGAATAACACTGTACTCACCGATTAGGGTAATTACATTCATGATAATTTGTTTGGCTTAGCATCAAAATTTTTACTCTTACAACGCTACATACTTAGATAATTTGCTTATTTAAAAAGGAACGTTTTAATTAAATTACGAGTGACCCCAACTATTGGAAGGTACCTGCTAACACAGATTTCAAAACGTAAACCAGTTTTTTTTTAAATAAAATATCCCCTTTTCCTCAGTCCAGTCTGTGAATTAATTTTGAAAAGTACGCCTGATCGATCATATAAAGGTAAGGAACCCACCATTACTTATATTGGCCCTCCCCTCCCCCCACCTCACCCCCCAAGAGAAGTTGTAACTTGCCGTACATAGTAGAGAAGTCAAAACTTTAGGATACGGGTCACTTCGCTTCACGAGCGGAGTTTCCTATTCCTGAAACGTCCAGAGATACCACCCGCTGGGCTTTGTACAGTTCTTTCCGTCTGGAACCGACCACCCCTCTTCTAGACGTTTCTTGGAAGTCGTAGAGTTTCACGATCCCAAATAAAAATAGTATAGTTTAGGAATAAAGTATTTCATCTTGTTGAAAACTGTTTTTGGTAAAAATCATCAAATTATATTAATATTGGTGACCTGGCGGTCTAGGGGTAAGGTGTCAAGACTTTTGTGCTGGCGGCCGGGGTTCAATCCTCGGTACCGGCACAGATTTATCTGATTAACAAACCCTTCCTTCACCTCTGACAAGACATCTTGTGAATGTGGGGAATGCCAGGCCTCCACCGTGGTTCGGATTCCACGTTAAACTGTAGGTCCTCCATTTCATCTCACAATCACCCTACCACTACACATTAGCGTATGTACGTATAACCCGAACGGGTAGTAAGAAGCGGTGATGATAATAATAATAATATATTAATATTTATGAATGAATGAATGAAGGTAAACATTTATTGGTAGAAAACCTTTCGATAGCATTCATATAAATTTACACATTTACCAACATAATTAATTACACGGAATCTTTTTGTTGTTGTTGTTTTACTTTGTTTTATAAGGCCTTTATTATGTGTATATGCATGCATAAATGATTTTTACATTCCAAATATAATACAGTTCATATCGAAAATCTTTAACAATAGCTTCAAAAGTAAATAATACAAAACGTGCACATTATTTTTTACATTTATTCATATTTACTCTAATGTTTCTGATCATAACAATAGAAACTGTTATATTTACTCGTCGTTCACTAATGAGACCGAAAAAACCTACCATTTTATATACGATCCCATTAAACAATTAATTACCTTTTGTTTCCAATTAGGGAATGAATTGGTACGCCCAGCGTTATGTAATTGTGTGTTTGTGTGTATCGATTCTATGGTACAGATATAAAAATAAAAAATAAACCGAATTTCAGAAACGTTTCTACAGGGTGAGGTGGAAATAACTAGACGAACTATGTTGTGGAAAGTGATGGACAACGTACTGAGGTTTGCCTGACTTCCAATGGAGCTCAACTAAGTGACATCTTCAAAAAGTAAAAAAAATGTACTTTAGAAGATGGTTTTCTGGGAGTCCTGCATTGGAAGCCCCTTCGTTGTCATAACCAAATTGTATTATTATTATAAATATTAGCACCGCGTCTTACTACCCGTTCGGGTTATACGCACTTACGCTAATGTGTAATGGTAGGGTGATTGTGAGATGAAATGGAGGAACTACAGTTTAACGTGGAATCCGAACCACGGTGGAGGCCTGGCATTCCCCACATTCACAAGATGTCTTGTCAGAGGTGAAAGAAGGGTTTGGTAATGATGTTGTTGTAGGTCAGGTTTTAATATTACTTTTTTCATATAAATGTGGCTATTTTTTTAAGAAACTTATTTTTATTTAAATATAAAAGCAATTGACCTAGAATTATTACGTCTGAATAATAAATGCGGCAGATTAAACTAGATAGCTTAGCACGTCATGGACAGTTTTATTGTAAGGTTGGAAGTCGAATTTGAAAATAGGATAATAACTTATCACGATTCGTTTATACATTAAGGTTGCGGACCAAATGAAAAGAGGAGCTTTCTTTTCGGGTATATGTTTCGAAAGAAATAATACTAGAATATTCTTTATTTAAATTGCACCATTGTTATATTTGTTCCAAAAAGACGGGAGAAAGAAAGATACTGTTTACGTAGTGGTTATGTCTCACAAATATTTGCAATACGGGTGAGGGGACATTAAACAATGGAAAATTAAAGCTGACGACACAAGAGTCCTTGTAAAAAAAAAAAGAAGTAAAGATCACGTAGGTGTATGAGAATATTTCTTAGCACATGTGGATATATTGAGGTTTTTTTATGTGAGATTATTCATTAATTAGAGATATATTATGGGTCGGAACTTTTGATTTAATTATTGTGGAATGAAAGATCTATTTCATTTCATTAAAGTAGTTTAATTTTATTTAGCTAGTGAATATTTACTTTTCAATTAAAATGTTTACGTTCAAGTTACTGAACGTCTATTATTGTTTCGGTCACATTCTGTACTTTAAGGCATTCCAATTTAGGAAACATACTTTTGCAATGGACTGTACAGTTCGTCCAGAAGATTTCCCGCCAGGCGTTGTAACGTCCAAACCCTTGCAACTTTATGACATACTATTTCAAAAGAGCTTAGACCATCGCTTCTTGATCTTCTTTTCGAGAAAAGTTTTTAGTTTAAAGTTAAGTAGAATGTTTCATATATATTCTAAAGAAGAGTTTCTTTGAATGGATGAGTTTTTTTAGTAGTAAGGGTGAAAAAAAAAAGAATGAAAGACCAGGAAGTAAAATTCCAAGGAAGCCCTTTCACCCATGTTTTTGTAAAGACCGGATATAACCGAGAAAGTTTTAAGATAAGTTTAAAATATTACTATATCAAAATCTTTCTCTTTCTTTCATCAAATCTTACCACCCACTCAGGATGTACGAATATTTACACTCATGGAATTAGGTATTAGGTAGATATGATGTTAAAGTAGTATACCTTTATTTGCGTTGAGAGAATAGGAAACCATTTCATAAAAACGTCTTAGTATCACCCAACCGGGATATGAACCCCATTATTTCCATCATAATAAGCCCTGGCTATGGCGAGAGTGACACCCTAGAGCCCAGACCGTACACCAACTGGTGTATAACTTCCTTATTAAATTAATATATATTACCGCGTCTTACTATCCGTTCGGGTTATACGCTAAAGTACTAACTACGGTAATTAATTAGGAATTGTTAATATATAAATAAATATTATTTAGAAGGTTGAATTTAGAGGAAACGTACCCTAATATGCGTGGAGGGAATGTGAAAAATCATTTAGGAAAACCTCCCCCACCCCCTAGTTCACACGACTGAGATTCGAACATCAATCTCCCCATCCTTGGCAGTCAAGCTCAACACAAAACCTATGCGTTAACTAACTATGCCACTGAGGTGGGTTTATATATATATATATTTTCTCAAAAAAAAAATAACACTTTGTTTTTATCACCGCATCTTACAACACGTTTATAATATACTCTTATGTACTAGTTACGCTAAATATTTTGGGGATGAGGAAGGTTATATTTAAAGGAAGTTTACCCATATATGCGTGTTGAGAGAGTATAAAACCTTTTGGAAAAACAACTCTCAATACACTCGACCAAGATTCGAACCTCGATCGCCCCGTCATAGGCAGTATAGTGTACTGTAAGAGTAACGCCCTAGACCATGCGGCCATCAAAGTTGGTGATATTACTGTATTAGAATAAATTCACTTTCCTCAGGGCTGAGACTTTTATGACCTAAAAATTCGCAAGATTTTTAAATATTATCTCAAATTTACAAAATAATAAAATAAAAATTGTAATGAGTGCACACGACTAAATCAATTATGCACTTTAAAAATGGAAACTAAAAAAACAACTACTATGCAATGAGAAGCTTTCAAATGAACTTTTACATCCTTCTAAGTATAGCTTTGATTTACAAATATGTTCTTCAGAAGTAATAGCTACCCCGTCCCAACGCAACCCTCTCGTGCTTATTTGCAGTTTCACCAGGAATGTGTATTTCACAATCAAACAAGGAAAAAGATACAAAGTTGCCTACATTATCTTATAATTCCGACAGCTGTGGGCTAAAAAAATATATGTTTGAGCATTTATTTATTCAAAGCAGATCGAAAATATATAAAAATATTTATTTTACATATATGCAAAAAAAGTCTTTAGAATGATAAAAAAAAGGATGCAAACCAAGAAAATATGAATTAAAAATACAAAATGAAGGAAAGAAGATTAAAAAAATTATCTATGAAAAGAGTTTCCCCGACCAGGGGATCATGAACATCATTTATTAACTAATAAGCATTGTCTGTGATGTACAAAAAAAAAATATTAAAATATATATATATATATATCCGGTTCCTGGTAATAACAAGCACATGAGCTGTTAGCCTTCGAAAACCAAATTTGCTTTGAAATAGGGTAAAAGTGAAAATCTGTCATAACTTAACCGTACCTAGCCCATGAATATATATAAATATATATATATATTGGAAAGAGTTTATAAATATATATAAATTGGAGTGGTGTATACATACAGTATAAATAAATGTATATATTGGATAGGTTTATATATACAGTACATATATATGTATAAATTGGAGAGGTATATATATATATATATATTCTCCAATAAATCACGAATATGACAAATGAAGGGAAACCCAATTTTCTATCAGGATTCTGTATGTGATTTTTTAAACTAAAATATTTTCTTCCCGGGAAGAGAAGACAAGGCAATTATTTATCAGCACAAGACTCACCCCCCCCCCTACCTCCCCCTTCTCCGTACTCTTGATTCCTCTCTGCCATAACAAGATATGCTGGCATCAGAAAGAGGGACGAAGGAGAATCTTGAAAACAAATCAGATTCTTTTGAAGTCTCATCTAATCACAGTAATGATGTATTTTTATTATATTGGCTTCCAACTTCCGTTTCCTTCATAAATATATTTTTATAAGTTCAGGGGTCAAATACATTTTTATTTTTGAGCCTTCAGTGAAAATATATGATTAACGCAATACGTGGACATTTTCTGACGCTACATTAAAATATTTTTATAATAATAATAATGATGATGACAATAATAATTCAGATAAAATATCTGGTTCATTTAGCAAATATATTAAAGGCAATATAATTCTTATTTTCTTGAACATTTATTTTGTTAATAATAAATTATATTATTAATTTAATGTACAAACAATATACTTATAAAATATATTTATTTTTTAAGATAAAAAATGAATATATACTACTTTCAGGACCCGCACAGATGGTCACGTGGTATAAAGCGTCAGACCCACGATCGACTAACATGAATTTTTTCATCTCCTTACCACGCTAATACGAGTAAACCTCCTTTAAAACTACCGGATGCATCTCAAACCTTTAGGTTAAAAAATTTATAGTCCATTGGGTACAAAAACTAGTAAAATAAATAAATATACATAATTTTACAGACATTTAATAGTTTTATACCCGTCATTTGGCTGTAACGAATTCTGGAATTTACTTATTGTGAAAAGCTTATTATATTAATTCAATTTAATTTTATCTAGAAACATTTTAAAACAAAACTTTCTTGTTATTTAAATACTCTGACTATTAATTATTTTTAACTGATAATCAATCAAGATCCTGTCTATTTCTAAAATAATTATTTACCGCGTTATAGATTAATTATCTTTATATTTTAAGTTTAAAAAAAACCCTGGCTCTGGTCTTATCTAAAAACTCCACTCTTGCACCCCTCAACTCTCCCCTTCAACCTCAACCCCTCTTCCATCTTCTCTAATAAAACATAGGTTGACGTATGAGGCTGTTAGGTAGGTTGGTGGAGGGAGGGGGGGGGGGTGAAGAAGCCTCAGTGGTGACATATATCGGCAGATTTTGATGGATCACCAGGAAATAGTTGATGACGAAGTAGGGAAAGGAAGTTCAGGGTAACAGTAAGCGGTTGTTGGTAAGGGGGGGGATAGTACCTCCGCACCAATCTACGACTACTTCCCTAACCTTTTATCTCCCTATAAACATAATATTTTTCAATTTGGCATCAAAAACTGAGATCTATCATTCTTGGATCAAGATGAACAAAAGATAAGGTTCACCGTTTGTCATGGCCGTAGAATGTACACTCAAGGTAATCTACTGGCTCTAGGTACTTCTTTTACCGTTAATCATACGTCACACTTTTATGACGTCACATAATATAATCATTCATTCAAACGTGACTTATTCAATTAGTAGACGTCCTTATTTTGTGATGTCACTGTCATACGTCACACCATAATGACGTCACAGAATATTTCAAATGTTCCAACACTTATTTTATTCAATTAATAAACGTCATTCTCCTTGACGTCACTGTCATACGTCCCATACATTATTTAAATACTTAATTCATTCAAAACATATTTTATTCAATTAACAGTGTCATGCTTTGATGATGTCACTGTCATACGTCACTTAATACATTATTTAACAGTTGTTGGTTCAGTTCTAGAAATAGGATATAACTACCCAATCACTACTCATAATCTTCTCTTGTTAATTTTATTGTGGTTTTAAGGTGATTTTTCCGTCAAGAATCTTCTCCAATTTGTACTCAAAATTTAAAGGTTGCTGGGGTAGTTTCCAATCATTATGTTTCACCATTAATTCTGATGTTTTCTTCCCAAAGAACAATTCCAACTCTGCAAAGAGGAATACGTTATCTGAATATACAACTCTAAATAAATAATGTGATCATTTATTTCTTCTATATCAGCGTTAGCATATTATTTTTGAAATTAATGTAAAAATGGCTTAATAGATTGGTATAACTGTGAGCAGGGCAGATAGATCAAAAGCAACCACTTTTGCAAGGATAAGAAAAGGAACATTAAAGTTATATATAACATACAAAAATCATTTAAAGCACCCAGTTGGAATTCAAACGTTGACCTCCACTAATGGAAATCGAGTCAATTAATAAACTGTTACCTTAAGGCATAGCCCGATAAGCATTGTATACTTTTATAAAATCCAAATTATTTAAGAAGGGGTTTGATATTTTTTAATATTGTTTTCACCAAAATATTGTAGATAGTTCTAACCTGTTAAAAAGTTTAAATTTTAATTTTAGAGTTCATTTTAAATGTGTGATAAGTTATAACTTATATAAAACTCTATAAAACAATCCCATATTATCTTAAGACTTTCTGTTGTGACTCTATAAAAACAAGACCTTATTTAATAGAGAAAGGCTAAATATAATTTTATGATATTTTGCTTTTAGAGCGTGAATCACATACCAACAACTCTGTGATACAAGCGACTATAAATCGTAAAATTCCACGAAAATTATTGCACGTGGATCATTAATGATCAAACATTAATCGGGGTAAAGAGTTCCTAATATTTAAAATTGTTGAAATATTATGCTATTTAGATAAAAACTGCATTTAAAAGGCCGTTTTTGACCATTTTAGAACGGCTTCACAGATAAGTAATGTACACAAATCTTTATTCTGGACCAATAGGGACATACTGTAGTTATTAACAAGAAACTTTGTTGCTTTATCCCCCCTAGTCACCGCGGAGAGTTTCAAGTAATCTTTCAAATACAAATGCACTGAGCACTTCTTCCATATCGTAGGACTTTTCTTTTTTCCTTTTATTCCCATACCTCACGCGCGCACACACAAAAGTAGATGTGAGTCGATAGCTGAACTGGGACTGCTATGATGATTGCTCATAATCTCACAAGTACACATTTTTGAGTAGAGCGTCGTTGAATTTTTTTTAACTCAAAATTTAAACTTGGTGCCATACTCGTAATAGACTGGTCTGCTGATGACGGGAGTTTGGGGTTTGAATTAAGATTGGATTAACTGAGTTTTTTTTCTAAAATGTTTTCCCCTCTCCTTCCATGAAATTTCTGGTAGATTATTTCTAAAATGCTTCCTTAATAATCCCTAACCAATAAGAGTAATAATCGTATAGCCTGAACAGGTGATAACAAATAAGAAACTGTGTACAAAATAAAGAAGTTATTTTGGATTTTCAACTTTTACTTATGAAATAAGGTAATAATAAAAAAATAGCCAGCCTTCTTATGAAATTGTTATTACTACTAGGGTTCACTGAAAAAAGGGATGGACCTGTTGTAAGACAGAACATCTAACAATATTGTTACGACTAAGACGTGTGTGGTTGATATAAGCAGTACCGATGGCCGTCGTAATGTGATCTGCGTTATTGTGAGCCTCCTCCATTAATAATATCGCTGCTAACAAGATCTTACGAGCACACATCACCAGGTTGACGGCTAGTTCTATAGACACCAAGATGGAAACCTTCATTATCCTCCAGGTGTTTCTCTTTGTGACCAGAAGAACAAAAATTTCTGGGGACAACAACCAGTCACAAAAATTAGGGGTCTGAAAACGAGAGAATGGGACTATTATATAGAGTGTTTGGAGACTCAATGCCCGAACTGCACATATAGTCTGTTTGAACCAAAAATAATACAGAATCCTTATACACTTACATTCAGAAAACTATGCTATTACCATTAAATTGTTTTCAAAGTTTCGGCGTATAGCGACGAGAGAGCAAATTTGTTCAAGCATGCGTGCACAACAGGCTGCATAGAAGTTAGGCGCATGGCACTACACACCTCGACATCTTGGAGCACGGCAGCAGAACATACCACAACTAATAGTAAACAACCCACCTAGAAATGGGTATACGTTCTGAGGGTCATCATTAACGAACGGTCCTACATCACAGAAAGTGCTGGCCATTATTAAATCTGCGCCTAACTCTTATGCGACTTGTTGTACACTCTCGCACAGTTTCTCTTCCGGTGTTGTACGCCCAAATTGGAAGACAATTTAGTGGTATTAGTGTAGTTTTATGGATGTAAGTGTATAGGGTTTTTGTATTACTTTTGGTTCAAACAAGCTATAGGTGCAGTTTAGGCAGTGACTTTCCGAACACCCACCTTGTTTGAACCAAAAGTAATACAAAAACCCTATACACTTACATCCATAAAACTATATATATATATATATAATATATATATATATATATAGGGTGTTCGGAAAGTCACTGCCTATATAAACCTTCAGAGGTAAATAAACACAGCATTGTTTTTTTTACCCATGAATGTTTTCTACCAGTTTTATGACTCTATGCTTTGGGTACAGTCTGTTTTAATTTTTTTGTTTTGCTTGTTCATACTTTTTATTAGCTAATCAAGATAGCTTATATCAGAGACAAGGAGGGATGAGATATATTAAACCAGGAGTCGTTACTTTGGGTGTATTTTCCTCATGTGATTTTTATGGCTATCCACAGTCATTTTCATGTGAAGGCAGTTAAAATAGTTAGTGAACAAACTTTCACATATTCACTCGTCAAGTTTTGTGATTTTTCAGCTGCCACGTTTGATATCTATTATTATTAACTAATCTATAAAATAAAATTAGTGCTATTGTTAAATCTTATCAATGTTAAACGATTTTTTTTAAAGTGTTTCTTCTTAGCAAAGTCCTACAGTACCTGTAAACTATTCATGGTGATATTAGTGTATTCTATTATATTTACACTTGTTATATGGATACCCTATGTTAAATCGTTAGTTATAATTGATTTTATTTATATTTGGAAGTTCTTTTTTTTAGTTTAAATATTACAATTTTTTAATACAATGTAATATATATATATATATTATATATATATATATATTTAGCACCGCGTCTTACTACCCGTTCGGGTTATACGCTTTAAGTACTAATTACTCTAATGGATTAGGAATTGGGGAGGTTTAATTAGAGGAAGTGAACCTGCATTTGCGTGGAGAGAGAGTGGAAAACCATTTAGGAAAAACCACCCCCAGTTCACCCGACCGAGATTCGAACCTCGATCTCCCCGTCCTCAGCGGTCGAGCTCAACATGACAAGCGCGTTAGCCAACTACGTCACCGAGGTGGGTTACAATGTATAAGACTTGCTCAATAGCGTGATAAGAGGTTAAAGTTTTTTTTCCGATTGGATATATTCTTAAAAAATGGTCACATTAGGATATTTTTAAAAACTTATCTTCAATATATTTAATGAGAAGTAATAGTAGTAAGACTTTGCGAACATAATAAAAGTTACTTACATGTACTAGTGCACGTCTTAATCAGAATTTATTTTGTAACAACTTACCTTCATTGTCTTCCTCTACCATAACGTCTACATAATTTCGCAGTAAAGCCAATTAGCCAGTGAGCCAGAAACTCCCCTAAAATGAAATAAGACCAACAGGACTTACATCCTATTTAACAATGCATACCAAAACTCACCTTTGGACGTCATGTTTGTGTTGTTATTTTTATTTTGTTTTAAACTTTCCTCTGTAATATCTATTATCACCAGTGAAATAACAACAGGTGTCAGGATGATGTCAGTAAATATGTCTGCCAAAGCCTGAAAGATTTCATCGAATTGATCTTGTTTACAATTCAAGTAGCTTATCAATATTTTTCTCCCTTTTAAGTGAGCTATAGGAGCTTTAGGCAATTAATACAAAATAAATAGAGACAAAACCATTGAAGAAATAGTTTTGTCTTTTGTTTTAATAATTTAAATTGGTCATCATCCTCATCATCATCATAATCCTCAACTGTTTCTAGACTGTGACCGACTCAGTTTAGTAAAACGCCTCCATATTACTTTATCTTTCTACTACTCTTTATTCTTTACTTTATTCTATTTTTCTTCTCTCATTTGAACACTTTCTGTTATCTGCTCCTCCCCTCTCTTTCTTGACCTTCCTTGCGATCTTTTTACTACACATTTAATTCTCAACCTTTCCTGTGAAATCCTCTCTTTTTCCATCCTCATTACATGCCCATACCATCTCAGTCTGGCTTCCTCTACTATCTCATGTACTCCCTGTACCCCTACTCTTTTCCGGACAACTTTATTCCTAATCCTGTCTCTCCTCGTGACAGCTAAAATGCTCCTCACAAATTTAATTCCCATGGCCTCCAATTTCCTAGCCTCTCCTACACTTAATGGCGATAAAATATTTTAAATTATATTTTGATAAATTTGAACAAATTAATTGAATTTCTCTTCGATCCATAAAACTAAAATAGATATTATTTAAAATCGTATAATATCATATCATTTATCAAAACAATTATGATATGTTCAAAGAATAGGTACGTTATTTACTTGTCATGTTTGATTATTTACCTAAGACTGTGATTCGACATGTGATTGATTACAAAATTATATACAAACAACATAATTTATTAATGCTAAAATGATAGGTTAATAGATTTTCGAATTGAAATTATAATATAGATTAGTAAACAAAATAAGAGTTAACATATAGAGTTGTTCTTTCAACATGGTCTGTTAAGCAAAACATCCCAATTCTTAGCGTTAAAATAAAGCACACCTCTAAAGTAAACTTGATTATTGCAATAATTCTGGGGTGACTTAGAAAAATCTCAATGACGCGAAACGGTAAAATTAACAACAAAAGTAGTTCTTCCAGCCAGCTCCAGTCTTCCTTTGTAAAGAAGGCCACCACGAATTTAGCAATAACTAAGAGATCATGAATAAGATGTTGATTTGTGTATTTAGGTTTGTACTGCTCCATTACTGTATAATTTTTCAGTAGAGATCTCAGGAATTTTGAAAATAATGTGACAGCTTTGAGAAAGGATGGTTTCACATTTATCTATAATTTTGATGCAACACAATTTTGAAAATCAAACAGCTTAATCACATGGAAACTTTCAAGAATGTATCACTACTAATTTGTGACAGATTGTAGTCTATAATCATAAATCCATAGCAACCATAGACAGACCAACTACAGTTCGATAGGATGCGCATAATATGGCGACCCCAAGGCCGTAGATATGACTAAAACAAAAGAGAGTGGTGAATGGATGTGTAAGGATTAAGGATTACACATACTCATAAGACTAGTTTCATGGTGGTTTTTTTTAGAATGGCAGACGAAAACAATTAACTTGTCTATTTGATGTCTAATATATATTTTTAATAGGTTGGTTGAATTGCTCTTAAATATATCAGACTTGAGGTTTTTTTTCCTGATGTTTATGTATGTGATTTTTTTTTTTACTTTCTCTCAATTGTTTTGATTGTAAAATAAATCAAATTCTAGATTTTTATAAATGTCGACGTTTCATAACACCATAACATTACAAAAATAAATAGTACGATTCGCAACATAAAATTTCTCTCTTTAATCTTACATTTACTAAGAACTCGTAAAATTTCCGATATTTATTATACTCTCCACAACTAAGGTGTCAGACTTCTGTGCGGGCGGCCGGGGTTCAATCCTCGGTCGCGGCAAAGATTTATCTGATTACCGAACCCTTCCTTCACCTCTGACAATACATCTTGTGAGTGTGTGGAATGCCAGGCCTCCACCGTGGTTCGGATTCCACGTTAAACTGTAGGTCCTCCATTTCATCTCACAATCACCCTACCATTACACATTAGCCTAAGTGCGTATAACNCACAATCACCCTACCATCACACATTAGCCTAAGTGCGTATAACCCGAACGGGTAGTAAGACGTGGTGCTAATAATAATAATAATAATAATAACTATTTGAAATACAAAATAGCTTATCATTGTTAACTTAAAGTACTATTTTAAATATAAATATAATAATTTCGAACATATTTTTATAAAACCAATAATTTATGAGATACAATGTATCAAACACATAGTTTTTATGAAGTTCTTTGGAATATGAAATTGATTGCTACACTCTTTGGTTGACAGGGAGGGTCCTCTTTTCTCAGTGTTTCTGTAACATTTTATAATATTACATTTATGCTCTTTGATTGAGTGTTTCTTCAACAGTATATTTTATTTCGTTTCACATACCTGACAATTTTATAGTAATATTTCTCTATTGTAAGATTGCAGAGAGAGCAAGTCTGTGCCATGTACCATACCACTTATTTTAACTAGTCAAAATTGGTTCAATATAATTATATTTTTGAATAAATATTGTTATAAAATAATTAAATTGTAAAATTCTTCACAGCATTACTTACAAAAATGCTACTGAATTATGATCATTTCGCCGTGAGATGAATTGACTAGGCAACTCCTCACACATGCTTGTATCTCAGAGTAGTATACAAAGATTTTTTTTTTCTGGATAACATTTTTAGAGGTCTATATTTTATGTGAAAGTAATCCGGAAGGTACCTAAAAATACCTTCCCCAAAACAATTGATATGATCTTTCGCTCTCGCTCATAGAAATTCCCGTGATCTGATATCAGTCGGTTCAGAAAGTACACGTTTAATACCTTATATTAATAAAGTTATCAATAAATTACCCTTAATTTTAGGGATATAAAATTACATACACTAGGCTACAATACTATTCCAAGATTAAAAGAATCCATTAAATCATTTTTAATATAGCTCCAGGTAAAGACCAACATACACGGGGACAGACAGTCAAACAGACAGACGTGGGGAAGTACAGAATCATAATACATTTTGTTTTGGTTCAAGGATAGTATCTAAACTAATATTATAAAGAGGAAAGATTTGATTTTTTGTTTTTTGTTTGTAATGGATAAACTCAAAAACTATTGGACCTATTTTAAACATTCTTTCACCAATATGAAGATATATTATCGGAGAGTAACATAAGCTATATTTCATTTTGAAAATTTGATTTATTCCTCATAAAAATGTCGATATTCACTCATATTTTATGGTAGGGTCTATGATTATTCTTCAATATGTGTGTTGAAAATAATAAAGCTGGGGGGGGGGGGGGG
>CABFOV010000130.1:147586-174319 GCA_902141375.1 Timema poppense
TATATATATATATATATATATATATATCTGCCACAAAGGTAAACAGGCAAACTTAAAACAGGGCTCCTCTCCAAAATGAAAAGCCTCTGTCCAAGTCCAACAACCTTTCATGTCATGTTTTGTTCCAAGAGCCACTGCTCCCCCCCTACCTCCCCACCACCAACCCCTCCACCTCAACTTCACTCACAGTAGAGTCTGGAGAGAAAACGGTGCCACGACACGAAGGCCTAAATTTCCAGGTTCCCGGATTGAAATCCCAGTACTCTTGTAGAGTCCAGCCACACTACAGGCACAGAGATACATCTACAAGTGGTGGCTAGAGATTCAACCACAAAGGGGTGGCGGGATGAGGGGGGGGGAAGATCTACCTTACATGTGTGCTCTAATTAAACAGTTGTGCGGAGAAACTGAGATGATTCGTATTCCAAACTAATTAGTTAGAGAGTTGAGGTGGGAGGTTTTGTTTCAAATTAAATTCACTTAAAATTTAATTTTAGTTTTTGTTTACTCTGCCCCAATTTGTACTATTGGTGAAGGGATGAGTATGATAGAACTTGGATTAAATGTTTTTTTTTGTATTTTCATGCTAACATATTAGAAATAACAACTTCAGAAAACCCATACCGGATTCGAGCTCCAATACCCGACATCATAGGAAAACATGAAATCACTATAAAGATAATCTAAGCCACATGTCCACTGGTATGGTTTTTAAGGCACTGTAAAATAAACAAACATACAGAGCTTTGATAGAATGGATATGAAATTAGCGTTGTTTCTGAATCTGATTTTCAGACTTTTTCCTAGATCAAAAATAAAATATGTCTGTACTTTTTTTTAGATAAAATAATAGCACTGGTGGGCTATATTTAGGTATCTTAGATTGCATTTAATAAGTTTTGGTTTATACATAATTATGAAATACAAATTTAAAATAATTCTAGTAACACTGATACAACCATCAAAGTTTTTCCAACTTTAAAATTTGTGCTGGATTCAATTTTGGACTATAAAAAATAAACTAAATCACCAACATGCAATTTTAACTAAAACACAAGTCTAACTATTCAGAATAATGAATAAACGCTAGAAATAAGTATTTAAGAAATTTAAAAAAATTATAAATAGTAAAAATGCATCTTCTACTTGAAGCAGAGTGGTCCTTTTCACAAACCACGCTCAAATAATTGATATATAGCTGTTTGGCTTTGTATGCTGTTTAAAACCTTCATCCCCTATTATTGTGGGGGGTGGTTTCACAAAGAACAATCATTCGTTCCTTGTTATTTTTCATTTACAAGTGCAAAAAAAAACTGCTGAAGGAGAGTTCGGGTGAGAAAAAGGATATCACTTACCCCTGTACAATGCTCATTGTCTTGTAGGGAAACCCCTTCTTTCTTACCCAACCAACCCAACCCCCTATCTACCCCAACCAGACTTGAGTACACGAGGGATGAAGAATGACTCCCTTGGGGTGGAATAACGATCGGAATCATCCCCCTTTAAAACAAAGAGCTTCAGAGGGTGAAATCTGTCAGCGGTAGCGCAGATGCACTCATTCTTTTCAGACTCTCGCCCTTCGATCTCTTTTCCGTCTATGAACGGCCCCGGCTCTCCCCAACCCCTCCCTTCCAACCCCTACGAAACAACGATTTTTTTTCTATATGGTTATTCTTACTGTTCATGGTCGTCTCGTTAAATTTATTCTATCTAGTTCACCAAAAGTCAAAACGATTTATTTAACTGGAGATGGTTTCGACAAAGTCATTGTCACTTAAGTGAACGTAGAAAATAACTCCATCAGTCAAAGGCATCAGTCTAGTTTGTTTGGTTTTATATTTCCCCTGTTTACATATCGGTAATCTTTTGTGTCTTTTTTACTTGTTAGATTACTTCTTTTCCCTAACTTAAAATACAGGTACTTTTCCCCTAAATTTTTACTCAAAAACTATTTATTATTATTATCATTATTATTAGCACCGCGTCTTACTATCCGTTCGGGTTATACGCACTTACGCTAATGTGTAATGGTAGGGTGATTGTAAGATGAAATGGAGGACCTACAGTTTAACGTGGAATCCGAACCACGGTGGAGGCCTGGCATTCCCCACATTCACAAGATGTCTTGTCAGAGGTGAAGGAAGGGTTCGGTAATCAGATAAATCTGTGCCGGGACCGAGGATTGAACCCCGGCCACCAGCATAGAAGTCTGACACCTTACCCCTAGACCGCCAGGTCACCCCCTAAAACTATTTAAACATTGGTGTAGATATTTGTTTTTCCCAAAAAAATATTAAGACGTGGAGCACTGAAAAATCAAATATATTTTTATATCTAATATCGGAATTTAGAGGACTTCAATAAGCTATAGGTATGGTCTTTAATATTTATAGAAAGTTTAATAAATCATTGTTAAGCTCACATTGATTGATCTATTAAATGTGCTCATACTAACAATTTTTTTTCTTAATATACTTATATATAATTTTCTTTATATTTTCTTTTAGTTTCGAATGATCACACAAAACCATTTAAATAATGTTTAACTACTTAGAATTCACTATCATCACAACTTTATTTTAGAACTATTAATTTATTCTGTGTGGATAAAATATAAAGTGTATCATGAAATTATATCAAATTATTAAATTGTATTTTATAATAACTTTAATTGATTTAAATAGTACAGAAGTGGATTATTTATTAGTTCAAACTAAAGTACAAATTAATTATCTTTTAATGAGTTAGAACAAAGCTCAAATAAATATGTAGGCTTATATGGTATCAAAAACAGCTCACCCAGTTTATTGTTCATAATAATTCACAATTGTGTCTGTGTGTGTCTGTGTGTGTCTGTGTGTGTCTGTGTGTGTCTGTGTGTGTGTGTGTGTGTGTGTGTGTGCGATGTGTGGAGGGAAAGAAGGAGAAATGTGGGTGGATTGAGATGATAGGCGTGGCAAGGTGGGATTTAGAGAACCTTCCCTTTGTTTATATAATAAACTCATTAAATATTTGTCATACTACCCACGTGTACTACCTGTCCAAAATTACGTGATAGGGATCTATTTTTATTATTAAGAGGTTAGTTACCTACATTCTCGTGGAGGAAAGAGAGAAAGCATTTACGAAAGAAAAAATATCCTGACTATACTCCTCAAGTATTCGAACCCTTGATCCCTGCATAACTTGAAAACCAGACAAGACAAGATTGACGTTTAGTCCACGTGTCTACCGATAGGAGGTTTAGTAAGATATGTTCCTGGTGTTATACTGGAAGATTTTATGTCCCGGGCGTTATTCTGGAAGGTTTTGTGTCTTTGATGTTATTCTGGAAGTTTTTTTTGTCCTTGGCGTTATTCTGGAAGGTTTTACGTCCTTGGCGTTATTCTGGAAGGTTTTACATCCTTGGCGTTATTCTAGAAGGTTTTGTGTCCCTGACGTTATTCTGGAAACTTTTACGTACTGGGCGTTATTCTGGAAGGTTTTATGTCCCAGGCGTTATTCTGGAAGGTTTTGTGTCCTTGATGTTATTCTGGAAGATTTTGTGTATGTGATATAGATCCATTTATGATTATTGTTTTAAGTTTGTGTGCTTAAAAAAATACATGGTTTGATCCCGTGATCAAGTTACACCAACCGAGTGGCCGCCACCATTAGCGATGATGGTGCTGACATTTGCGGACAGTGGGTGTCATGTGGTCAACACAACAAACCTTGGATCCGTATATCTCAGTTTTATAGACCGGAGCCGCTATGTATTTATTAAAGTAGTTCTCCATTTGACCTAGCGAGGCTGCGTTTGAATCCGTTTCAAGCCAGTACCGGGAATTGAATCGGGGACCGCAATATCTGTAATCAGGAACTCTGACCACCAAACCACAAAGGCTAGTGTTAACATTAATTAAACCCGCCTCGGTGACGCAGTTGGCTCACGCTTTTGTCGTGTTGAGCTCGACTGCTGAGAACGGGGAGCTCGAGGTTCGAATCTCCGTCGGGTGAAGTGGGAGTGGTTTTTCCTAAATGGTTTTCCACTCTCCCTCCACGCAGATGCGGGTTCACTTCCTCTAATTTAACCTTCCCAATTCCTAATCCATTAGCATAATTAGTACTTAAAGCGTATAACCCGAATGGGTAGTAAGACGCGGTGCTAAATAATAATAATAGTAATAAAAACATTGATCAAAAACGCACACTAAATATTCAAGATTAATATAAACAGTTTAATGTATAATATACTAGTTGCTGCCGGAAATACAAAACTAGAATTATTGTTATATTTAACCACAGCTCAACGAGAAGATTCTGAAGAAAATACTGAAAATGAAAAAAGAGATAATAACATACAAAATATAATGCAATTTTATTTACTTTCCAGTCTAATGGATCCATTTCATATGAGGTGTTTGGATACACTTCCACAATATCTTTTTCATATAATGTCTTCTATTATGTTATTTACCTCACCTCCCCCCCCCCTCCTCCAAACCCTATTTCTTCTTTGTGTTGTATTACATTAATCCCATCTTTCCAACCAAAAAACCTCCCATATTTTCACTACAAAAGCCCCCCTTCCTCCTCCTCCCAACCCATCAACCATTTTGAAACCGGCTAAGTGCTACCAATTCGTTCTATTCCTATCAAAACACTACACTTGGAACTCAGGCGCTAATAACCTTAAATCCATGGCTGGCTTGAATTATGGAGATAACGTATTTTACCGTTGAGAATATTTTATACTGGAATTTATACATTTTGAATGGGTATAAATTTTTATTTAACCAACGAATATATTAAACCCACCTCGGTGGCGTAGTTAGATAATGTGCTAGTCATGTTGAGATCAACTGCCGAGGACGGGGAGCTCAAGGTTCGAATCTTGGTCGGGTGAACATGGGGTGGGTTTTTCTAAATGGTTTTCCACTCTACCTCCACGAAAATACGGGTTCACTTCCTCTAAATTCAACCTTCCCAATTCCTAATCCAATAGTGTAACTAGTACTTAAGCGTATAACCCGAACGGGTAGTAAGACGCGGTGCTAAATAATAATAAAAAAAGAATATATTAAACTATACATCACAAGTAAAATTTACCCTTATCTTTTTATATCAGTTAATGTATTTTTTTTCCAAATCCATAAAATAATAGCAAAACGACAATTTTTATGATTTGAAAATGATTGAAACCACATTATTATAATGACGTTAACATAAAGGGTTTTTGATATGAAGAACCTTTTTAGAAATTAAAAAACCTTTTTTTGGGGGAAAGCATAGATAAAGTCCTCATATATTATCGTGTTATTTTATAATTATTGATAACGTTTATAAAAAGTGACAGTTGAAAATACCATGACTTAACGTATGAATATGCTAAATAAATTTTAATATTTTTTCATCCACATATAAAGAAGTATTTTCTAGAAATATTTTAATATAGGCTAAAATGCTAAAAAAAATATTTTATTTAATAATAGTTAGTCTTAGGCTCTAAAATATATGGTCCTGGTGTGTTTTACAAACAGCTGGAGCAGTGCACGCACTTGGGCTTTAGACTGGCTAGTGTCGCCCTACCCTAGCAATCTGGGAGAGGGGACTGTTAAAACCACTCTACCAGATATCAATTAACAAGATTAAATGTAAACATGCTACAAATATGTTCCTTCCTTCAATAAATATTGAAAAAAACTTGATAAAAATATAACTAGACAAACATAAAATGTGGGAATATATTATTTTCCTAAAATAAAGTTTGTTATTTTATAACAATACAAAATTTAAAAGAAAAATTGTAAGCAAAATACATCTATAGTAACTTATTTAGCACTTAAGGCGGTTTTCCCAAACACAACATTAGATAAACAATTGTGCCAACGTTACAGATGCAACAACAAAACCAGGATCTTCTCACTTCGCTGAAGATGGATGGATGGCAGTACTTGTCTAGTAAAAGAGGGGGGGGGGGCGAGAGACCCCCTCGAGTTATTATAGAATTCAATTCTGAAGTGACGCCTGGGGTTGTTTTAGGGACACCATGGGCGTGTTAGAATGAAGGGTGTGAGGGGAGAGGAAGTTGAAGGCGTCTTGACGCTCAGTTGACGCCCGCAAGGGTAATCTAGGCTTTCAAGTCGAATGAGTTCTATATTTTACTGCGGTGTAAGTACTGTACATCTGGATTATGTTTCATAGAGCTACACGTATACATTATTTTCCAGAGTGTTCACTGATAACTTGTAATAAATTATAAATTTGTGTTTCATCAATCTGCAAGCAAGCACTGGTGATATTTTACAAGTTACAACAAATTTTTACAAGTAAGTTATATGAACTTGTAAATCAAGGAGTATTTTTTTTTACAAATATTGGCACTTGGTTAGAACACTTTATAAGTGCAATTTTAATAGGTTATTTGTACATAATTATTCAAGTATACGATATTAATGAATAAATCACATGTGTAAACATTTAAGTAAAATGTATATTATGTTTTCATATTGATGATGATGATGATAATAATATAGGCATGGTGATTATAATTGATAAGAGAAAAGGTGATTATTGAATTTAAGATACAAGATTATATTTGAGTTTATGATATGGCAAAATATGAATGTTCTTGAAAATGTTACTTGACGATTAATAAATTATTCCAAGATCTAGGTAATTAATGATATACAAAATAGATCAGAGATTGCCTTAGTTCATGGAAAATTAAATTACATAGTCAATGTTGAGTTTCAAAAACTAAGAATATTAATTTAATTTACTTTATTCCATAGTTTTACTTAATTTATTAATTCTAATCTAGGAAGCTCCAAATAGAATGTACCATCCTAGTCACACATCACTAATCATATTATTAAAATTTTAAAACGACATCTGTACACAGGTATCGAACCCGGGATCTCTGGCTTAGTACACCCATGTTCTTACCACTGACCTATCCAAGAGTGGTCGCGTCCCCTGGGTCATTGCCCACTCATATTTTAAGGCAGATTATGTGAACGAATGTAATATTTATATTCGACAATCAAAGTACTTTACAACTACAGGATGTTTCATTCGCTTTCGATCCCAGAGTTCTTCTCACATACCAATTTCTTTCTTTAGTTTGAAAGTTAAAAGAGAAACTTAAGGACTGATGAGTGAAAGACATAACTTTAATATAGCATATATAACTAAGATACATTATACTTTAGAATGTAGATAAAGGCGTAGTTCCATAAACAAGACGGTGGCCCAATGACAGGACTTTATCTAGTAGTTTGTTATGTGACCACCTCCTTCAAGGCGATCGCGGCTGGTGACCATAGTAGTTCTACAATACAACTACTAGAAGTCTGGTAAAAGTCGTAGTTACACCATTGAGCATACGTGAATTTTGCAATAGTTTTAAATTTTTTCCCCTTGTTTGATTTGGCCTTAGTTTGATAACGGTGAAAGATTTATACCCAGAATAAGATGAAAGTTTGGTTAAACAACAAGGGCACCCACAGGCTTTTTTCTCCAAGAGGGACAAACTGGGGAGGGACTCCTTCCCTTGGAAAGTTGATTAAATTCAAACTTCAAAATACGCTTTTTAAGGCAATGCCTGTCTCCTGAAAATAAGATACAACGTAATAAAAAAAGGGTTTAAATTTATCCAAATTCGTGTGTGACTACTTGACCTTGATGATTTAAATGGTGAATGCTGTCGGAACTTCTTGCGCATGCGCCAAACTGTCAACCCTAAAGCCAGCAGGTGGTAGGCGCTAGTTACTAGCTTATTAGTCATATTCTCTAATTTTTTTGCTTGTTGGCTGGGGCATTATTTGAACGCTAGCTAAGAGCACTGTTAGGTGGGGTGAGCCTACTTCTAATATTTATACAACGTCAGAATCTCCCCCCAGCGGGCGCCCCTGTTGAATGGGTGGCAAATCAACTTTCAATATTTGGTAAATCTTCCCTAGTGTAACGTGGAAAAACTGATATGCCATAGTTTTTTTGAATGTATTTATTGGAAGTACCTAACTTCCACTTACTGAACCAACTGATTATGTCAGCACACGACTTAC
The DNA here is from genome assembly GCA_902141375.1 of Timema poppense. Lineage (NCBI taxonomy): Eukaryota > Metazoa > Arthropoda > Insecta > Phasmatodea > Timematidae > Timema > Timema poppense. Next base: position 155,638 of record CABFOV010000130.1, read on the forward strand.
ATACTAATTAAAATTTAAACCCGCCTCGGTGGCGTAGTTGGCTAACGCGCTTGCCTTGTTGAGCTCGACTGCTGAGGACGGGGAGCTCAAGGTTCGAATCTCGGTCGGGTGAACTAGGGGTGGTTTTTCTTAAATGGTTTTACACTCTCCCTCCACGCAAATGCGGGTTCACTTCCTCTAATTCGACCTTCTCAATTCCTAATCCATTAGCGTAATTAGTACTTAAAGCGTAAAACCCTAACGGGTAGTAAGACGCGGTGCTAAATATTATTATTAATTAAAATTTATACAGAAACAGCATCCGGCACCCCCAACGGTAACTTTTTCGGCCATGCTGAGAATCAAACCCAGGACCTTTAGCACAATAGATAGACAAGCTACCGACTGAGCTATGGTTTTGGGAAGTGCCATAGTTCATGCTAGTACAATGTCCCAGATAAATTTTTAAAAAAATAGTTGCAAATTAAAGAAATTACAAAGAAATAAATTCTGAAATTTGAGGAACGATCTGTGTTCCACAGATAATGACACACAAATTGTCGATCGCCGGTCGCTTCTAGGAAAATCTTGTTTTCCAAGAGCGAGAACCGAAATATGAACGGTTGCGGTGGAGGTCGCGATTCATGGTCTCTTAGAAACTTAGCTTAAGAGAGTAATGGCTATTTTGAGCTTAACGGATTTTTTTATCTACGTCTTCCGCATTTTACTACCTTTCTGGAATGTACACGTATTTACTCTAATAAGAGTGGAAGATGAGTAGTGTAGAGTTTAGGTGGGGAATAACTCCATTTTATTTGAAAGAAAGTGGGAAACTATTGATGAAAAACTGACATATCTCATTCAGCTGGGATTTGAACCTAGGGCTCCAAGTCACCGGAAAACCATAATGACATAAAGAACCACGTTTCCACCAGGGCAGCTTTTTCTCTCGCAGATACCATATTTTTTTTAAAAATGTATCAATCATGAAGAGTATTATTTTTTATTCGAACCATGTGACGTTTTAGAAAACAGTTTATATTTTATTTTTGTTACTCTTTTTACAAGTTTCTTTTTTTTTTTTCTTCAAGCGAACCTCAGGTGAAAGTACAACAAAACCAATTCATCACGTGGGGGGTCCCTTGGGCGTCTCAAAAGAGCTTTCTCTTCACAGCCGTGTCACAGAGGCTTTCCCACTGTGCGTCGTACCGAGCCGAGGCTTTCCCACAAGTAAACAATGACACTGAGGGTCTAACAAAGAGACGTGATTAATTAACCTTCCAGATAACCACCTCGCACCGCCTAATTTTTATAACACCAAATAAAAAATATAAAAAACGTAAATTATAGGGTACTTTTAGCACCCCACGTCTTTACTAAACTTTCTGGCTACACGCATACATACTAATTACGGTGTGGTGTTAAGGATAAGGAAGGTTATATTTAGAGGAATTGTCCTTGCATTTGCATGGAAACAGAGATAGAGAGAGAGAGAGAGAAACTAGCCTTAGTACAAACCAATTGAATTTAAAATCCAATCTTCCTGTCATTGGCAGTCTAGTCTATTGCGAGATTAACGCCTTATACCATGTAACCACTGAAGTGGGCTTAAAGATACCTTAAAACTTACTAATTAAAAAGGGTTATTAATTTATCCAGTAAATCTATGAGGAGAAGGAGTATGAGGTGAACACCGTAGAAACTATTACCAACAATTCCTTGAGAAAATGTTCAAGATCCACTTCATTCACTTGAAGTATTTAACGTACACTTTATGAACCGAGTGATTATATCAGCACACGACTTATAGGTTAACTTTAATCTATAACAGACACAACACCCAGCCTCCAGGCTGTTAATTCATCAATGTGAAAGGGGAAACACACATTTCACCAATGATACATTTTTTCGGCCATACAATGGATCGAACCCGGCACCCTTAGATCAGTAAAAATAAAAGCAGCTTACCAACTGAGCTAAGATTTCGGACTGAACTATACTTATAAGATGTCGTACTTTTTAGTCTGTCCAAGTCGATGGGTTTGTAGAAACGTCCAGAAATTGTTTTGAACCCGCTTCAGTGTCTTATTGGTCTAAGACATCATTCTCAGGCTTAACTGGCCTGCAGAAAACCATTCAGTGTCCTATTAGTCTAAGACATCATTCTCATGCTTAACTGGCCTGCTGAAAACCGTTCGTTGTCTTGTTGGTCTAAGAAATCATTATCAGGCTTAACTGGCCTGCTGAAAACTGTTCGGTGTCCTATTGGTCTAAGAAATCATTCTCAGGCTTAACTGGCCTGCAGAAAACCGTTCGGTATCCTATTAGTCTAAGACATCATTTTCGGGCTTAACTGGCCTGCAGAAAACCATTCGGTGTCCTGTTGGTCTAAGAAATCATTCTCAGGCTTAACTGGCCTGCAGAAAACCGTTCGGTGTCCTATTAGTCTAAGACATCGTTCTCAGGCTTAACTGTCCTGTTAAACCAAAGTGGATCAGTGCATCTTTGATTAAACTAAACAATCCTTCTCCAGTCATTGATTGTGTTTCATATAGTCAAATAAACGCCTCATAAATATTGAATGTGTCATTTTCTTCAAGATATATCTTTGAAAGAAAGGATTTGTCTAAATCAATCTTGATCAATGTTACTCGTCAGTGGTTTCAAGAATCGTAAGTAAATTGTTAAACAATTTGTCCAAGACCCTTGTCCCCTTGTAAGATAGCAGGGTGGGGGGGACAACGCACCCATGCCCATCAAGTTCCTGAGCCTATGGGTGCGAACAAACTAAGGATACATTACTTGCTGTTAGCGATTGTGTAGGGTAGTAGCGATAGGAAATATAGGTGGTGGTTGTGGGAGGTATTTCATTCTTTTAAATTACTTAAAATTATTTACTACACACTAAAATGCTATCTCTGATGATATTTCACTCATTTTATTAATGGCAGGTTTATTGGATAGTTTTCCTTGCAGGAGGTATAACTTTTATAAACAACAAGGGGCTGTATTATCCTTAATTTCACTGGTAGCTTTGCAAATGATCTCAACCTTGGTTAAAGAAAGAGCATGGACTTATCGATAACACAACTGTCAAAAGGAATCATTAAATCAATAAATTTGGTGCTGAACAATGATGAAAAGATAAGGCATCTCCACTCCTATTGTCGAGATAAAAATGTTGAAAAACAAAGTAACGAATCCACCAGTGATGATCTTGACCTTCCTATAGGTGACCTGCCGCAGGAACAGCTGTGCCTCATCACGATAGACTGGTCCATGTTCTTCTAAAAGGTCACCTTAAACAGGACCACGTAGATGTCGTTCACCAATAAAATAATCCTAACTTGAAAGGACCAGTGATGCCTGTGCTTGGGTGTAGTCTAACACAATAACAAAGAAGAAGTACATTTCTTGCCAGTACTAAGACCTCTGTGGATATTAAATTTCTTTTTTTTTGGTAACATATAGAAGCATTGTTGATATTATTGTTTTTTGTATTTTAGAAGAAAAGTATATTTTGTGTTGTTATCAAGACCTGGCTATTAACAATAAATAGGATTATTTTATTGGAGTGTGTACTGCGGTGGAAGGTATTGATGCTGATAATAAATAACTTATAATTATTGTTGTGCTGTGAACCAATAGAGCTGTAACATTTTATTATCCATTATACCCGTTAGTGGCGAGTTCGGGTACCCAGAGGCCCGAGGTTAAGTCCGGGTTGTTTCTGCACTTGCGCCAGCCGGGCAGGCATATAAATAGTGTATAGAAACAGGGATGTGGACTTATTTAAAGGTTTGAGGGAGCAGTGAGGAAGAAAGAAACCTTAAAAACTTAAAATTAAAAGCACCGTGTTCAAAGCAATGAAAAATTGGATCTCATAATTGATATGGAGTAGATTTTATGAGATTTATCCATAAAAGAACATGGCTACAATACCATGAAATTAATGGATTAGTATTAATAAATAGCGACACATGTTCAGAGGCAGTATTATCTTGAAAATCCCATTGACATATTGGATGGGATCACACAGACTCTCTGTGGATCTTATTTTAGAACATTCAAACAATGGATGCGGGATGATTATGTAAGAGAAGCTTCGAAAAGGATAGAGAAATAAAATTATGATGTTGACATGGGCCCAAGACTTGTATTTTTTTTCTTTGACTTGGTCCCAGTTTGTAAAAACTCAAAGACTTGTTCTTACACTTTGTAGGAAATCAATTGCTTTGCCATCTGTGTGTTCAGATGAGTCATCCTATTATCAAACGAGAGCGCAACGTTACCAACCAGAGTAGTGAACATAATATTGACGCAGTGCACATAGTACCTTGCAGATATGCACTTGAATGGATCAACCCAAAGAATACTAAATCATATTACAATTAAATCAAATATAAGGAACTAATTATACACAATTAAAACACGATTGACATATATTATTATTAGCACCGCGTCTTACTACCCGTTCGGGTTATACGCACTTACGCTAATGTGTAATGGTAGGGTGAATGTGAGATGAAATGGAGGACCTACAGTTTAACGTGGAATCCGAACCACGGTGGAGGCCTGGCATTCCCCACATTCACAAGATGTCTTGTCAGAGGTGAAGGAAGGGTTTGGTAATCAGATAAATCTTTGCCGGGACCGAGGATTGAACCCCGGCCGCCAGCATAGAAGTGATTGACATATAGACACAGAGCGTGTCTAGTAGTAGGACTACACTATATTTCACAAATATGTTGTCTAATTTGTCAAAGATGTATTAATAATAATAATAATTATTATTATTATTATTATTAGCACCACGTCTTACTATCCGTTCGGGTTATACGCACTTACGCTAATGTGTAGTGGTAGGGTGATTGTGAGATGAAATAGAGGACCTAGAGTTTAACGTGGGATCCGAACTACGGTGGAGACCTGGCATTCCACATATTCTACAAGTTGTGATTAATACAAATCTTGTCAGAGGTGAAGGAAAGTTTTGACAATCAGATAAATCTGTGTCGGGACCGAGGATTGAACCCCGGACCCCAGCACAGAAGTTTGACACCTTACCCCTAGACCACCAGGTCACCTATGTAAATGATATAATAATATTTTCCCACATTTTCCAAAAGCCCGAACGTGGAGATATTTATGATCAGAGATACAATGTTGATACAAAAATCACGTAGCATGTATAAAAGAATGCTGGTATATTTGATTAGTGACATGCGAATCTCTTATATGCAATCGTCATATGATATGGGTTTCAGCATCAACGGTTACCTTAAATGTGTTGTTTTAAATTATTCCCGCCGTTACATCTGGAACGTTATCCAACTGTATGTATTGTCACGCACTGGTACATCTGTTGGTTTTGTTGAGTACACATGGTTTTATGATTTCCCACTGGTCTAAAATAAACTCGGGGCTCCTAACTTGTCTGGCCGGACCAATTAAAACACCCCCTACAAGTATAGAAATTAATTGAGAACGCAATTAAGATTTGCCAACACCGTTTCTATAGTTTTTCCTTTTGATCGTTGCTTTGTTTTAATATTCCATATTTAGCTTTCAAAATTAAAAATAACAGTGGCTTAAAATATACTTTCTTAGCAGTATTTGGCCTGTGTACATTATTTGAAGATTATTGAAATAAGGTTAAAACCAAGATGATGGGGCTATTAATAAAATTACTTCTAGAAATATAGTTGGTTATTTGCCTATAAGTATAATACTACTAACCTACCTCTGTTTAAGCAAAACAAAGCTTAAAATATTTTAATTGAATACTTTGTTAACTATAATTTTGTCAGATGGTTAAAAAAACTACAGTGTCATATTTTAAAACCACATGTTATATAAAATTACATTCATAAAACATGATCACATTATTATAAAGTATTATCTTTGTCTTATTTGATTTGTTTGGATGTATAACGTAAAATATTACCCAATCTTCAATGTACTTACTAAAAAGAAATTAGATATGTTATGCCTTTTAGGAAAACAAGCCACATGTCGCAAACACAACTTTCCTGTTTTTTTAGTTCTACTAATAGAAAACTTAATTCTGAACATTAAAAAAATTACCTCTCTCGCTATAAAATTACATTTTTATAATATTTCAAACACCAATATCTATGTTTATCAATTTATTGTAAATGGCAGACAAAGTTTAAGGCATAGTTTCATTTCACACACAACACCTTAGTCTTAGCTTTCTTGTATTATTAGTGTCGTGGTAATCCTGTTTACTGGTTGAGATCGTAGATAACGTTTCGAACTAAGATATGGCATTGAAATCTAGAAACCATCAATTTAGACCCCGAGTTAAAATTTTACGCTCTACTAAACAATTTATTCGAGTGACATGTTTTTCTGGGCCGCATCACATAAATTGTTGCACTTCTTGAATTTAATATAACTGCACTGTGATTATTTTCTTAATATTTAAATTGAAATACTTATTGAGTAATACACTTGATTGACAATAGAGGAAGCTAATACCTTACGTCACGATATTAAATGGATGTGTATAATAGATTTTAATTGCTATATTGTATATGCCCATTTGACAAAATGAGCCATGACACAATTAAGCATATTGTTTCAATTTGTATAAAAGTAGTTACTTGCAGGGTGATAGTAAACAATTCTTCAAAATGTATTCTTGTCAATAAATAGGTAATTTAGTCATTAACTCATGTCCTTTATTAAATAAATATTTAATGCATCTTGAAGCTTTAGTAGAAACAAATGTTTTGTCTTTATAGTTAAAACAAAATATATAATCGATACAGATTTCAAAATATATTTAAAAAATAAGTACTTTTATGCGTTGATATAATGTAATTTAGCAAAAACTTGAAAAATAGCTTCATTTAGTAATATATTTTACAAGATTTTTAAGTATGTGACTTTTATTTAATTATATTTTACAGTTTAGTTTATGAAGTTTGATAGAGATACATACAGTTGATACAGGAGAGATCACGGCATTACATTATATGATCATTGATAAAAAATAACATATAATAAATAACAACTAATTAATCATATCTACTTATAAAAAAAGTAAGATATTTACTTTTGTGCAGGACAAATAAAAATGGTGTCTTTTTAATCTGTAATATTGTAATCGTGTATTTACAAATCCCTTTTACCATATTTGTATTAATTCCAAATCCCTAATTTTAATTCATATTTGGGGAATAAAAATGTCAGATTTGGCAGAAAAAAACCACAAATTTATATGCACTTCAAAACTGAAGGGTAATAACACTTTAATTGATTCTGAACTGCACTAGGACAACCATATAGGTCATTATAACTCCAAGAGTGGAGAACAACATTGCGCGATCCAAAGTGAAGAATCTGCCAGCCGTGAAGTGGAACTTGCTATTGGTGATCTGCTTTAGGAACAGATATATCTCCTTCATGGTGGACTGGTCAACGTCCTTAAGGAAGGTCATCTTCTGAAGGATCAAACCACTATCAGTCGCTTCAGAGCTGGCACAATCACAGCTTAACGTTAAGAACAAGGCGCTAATGATTTCAACTAGTGTCTCATATAATATGTTTAAACTTAATCCCGCTGTCATCATGTTGTTAAAATATAAAGCCAAAAAAACATACATATGAAATATCAGTTCCATGAAATGAGAGAACAAGCTCACTAGCAGCAAGAGTCCAAACGTTTCATTGACATCGTGGATGGCATCACAAAGAATACTGTGGGACTCTCGGAGATGATTTAACATCTGAGTGTAACGTGGACATCTTAGATTAGATGTTGATGGATGAGTGACAGAAACTAGTTCATTCTCTGGTAACGAGGAAATGATCATGTTCTTAGTTTGAGTAACGGGTTGTGTGTTTAGTATTTTATCTGTTCTTCTACCGGTGTCGAGGACTTCTGATAGCTTTTTGTTGAGTTGGCAAAATCTGTGTTTGCTCAACAGAGCCAAGTTACCAATAAGAACGTTAAACATTAAGATAACCCAGCGGCCTAAGTGTCTTGAAGCAATGAAAGTTAAGCTGTCGACCCAGTTATATTTGGAGAACATGACGTTAATAAAGATGTAAACAATGAACATCACGCAAATAATAGAAACTTCCCACAGCAAGAAAATGCGTGTTGCACGATGGACATTATCTTTAGGATTCATAAAGATGTTGTCTAGTTGGTTAAACATATCCAAAAACATTCCTATCTTATGCCATAAGCTGCAAGTGAAGAGTGTGATTAAAATAATAGCCACAATGTTGGTAAAAATTTGATAAAATGCATATATGAGTGATGTTAAACCTGACTGTAAAGTTGATAAATATTTATACAACCTTATGACGTGAATTGGAGTAGCAACAACTACGGCTAACACCAACGCTATGGCGTAAATCTTTCCTGCAGTTGACACCTGGTACTTAAACTGACCGACTTGTTGCTCGCTGGTAAAGCTTCGATTATCTTCAGACAAACGTGATCGTCTGGTAGCCCATTCAAGACCGCTTAACTCTTGGGTCTTATTAACCAATTCAACCGGAGCCAATCCTACGACTCTTAAAACGCAGATAAAAGGATTTATGGCATGATGGATATTGTTCAACTTTTTATCTGTATTTGGCGTCATAGTCGTTAATATTGAATCTGTCATTATTGGCTTCCGAAAATAAAAGTTAGAGATGAAAATTTAAGCTTTCCATCGCTGGAAGTTCATAGAAATAGCAATGTTGAAACACTAATGAAGTAAGACTAAAGCTGCTTCTTTGTATAACAACAAGCAGTAGACTGTCAACTTTGGTCGATCCAAGCAAGTATAACCCTATTCATAATTTAATCCATTATAGTAATTACTTTTTTCTCCATATATCGCTCAAGTGAAACTATTTTATAACAGGGAGTGCTATTGTAATTAATCAAATTATCGTATTTGTTTACTCAACAACCCTTCTGGTATAAATAATTCTAATAGTAACTCAACTTTTTGTTCTTAGTAGTTTTAGTGAAATTCCATTAGTAAATTAGAAGCTATATTGCAATATTATTTCATTTATCGAAGTGGATAATAATTTGTTAAATTGATCTATAGAGGTTTTATACAATAGTTAATGAGTTTGTTTCTTTGGCTCCTTTTATTTCATATACTAGCGACAAAACACATTTAAGATAATATCTATTACATCCATTACTGTTGCTATTATTCAAATCATATCAGCGATATTTATGTTTAGACTTGAAATATTATTAAATAAGTTATTATACTATTAGTTTTTAACGTATATATATATATAGTTTTTTTTTCAAATACACTAAATGTATCAATTTTAATAATTCGACGATTGTTGATTTTAATATAGTTTAAGAGTAATTGCTCTTTTTTACATGTATATCTATCCCATTCCAATTTTTTAAATTGATTTATGCAGTTATAATAAGGTTTTAGATAGTATTTTAAGCCTCCTTTAGAGTCTCAGAGGTGTATTTTTTATTAATTATTTTATTAATCAGTATATACAATTGAATATTATAAGAACGAATATAAATTGACACTAACCGGTTGTTTGGTGAACTTGTTTCATTTAATATCTATTGATCTCCTTAATAAATCAAAGTCCAAATCCTTATCTTTAACTAGGAAAAATAATCCTATGTTTTTTACTAATAAATTGGTCATTGAAAATATAGTTCGCTTCCTTTATATTCGTGATTTAGTTGGTATACTAGAGAACAAACGCTAATTTCTGTAACCATGTTGATCATATAATATATCACTCATTGATATTACTTGGACTTAATACATTTATTATCTCATTAAAGAAAGTATTCTTAAATATGTTTAGTTCTATGTTTGGCTAGGTTTTGCTTTGTTAAGTTTTCTTTAATTAATACAGTTTTTTAGGTTTTTAATTATAGCTCTTCACAGTTCTAATTTAACCTCTATTTACTTTTTTAAATCATTATTTTGCTGTTATTGTTTTCTTAAATAATTATTATTATATGTTATATTATTATAGTTATTTAATTACTGGGCTGTTATTGGTCTTGATACTCTAGGTCAGAACCATAATACATTAATAAAGTAGGTAAAACTTTAAGTTAACCTCAGGTTGTAAAATTTTATAAATGATATTATGTGATGGATCAACAAGGTAATATACATTTTTAAGATTATATAAATTTCAAAATTAAGGCTAAATTTAATTTATTTAATATTTTTGTCATGTGATTCGATGACTAAGCGACAAAAAAATGGATGAAAATATGTGATGATGTAGAAACATTTCAAAAATAATTTATTGATACAAATCTAACATTATTCTACGTGAATTAATATCTTAATCTCATATAATCTATAAAGGTTGTGGGAGCGATATGTTTATTAAAATTATAAATATAGTAAAATGTAATTTAGTTACGAAGGAACAGTTTTGGTAAAACTAAAACAGAGGCGGGATTTGAACGTTTGTATATATTATTATTATTATTATTATTATTATTATTATTATTATTATTATTAGCACCGCGTCTTACTACCCGTTCTGGTTATACGCACTTACGCTAATGTGTAATGGTAGGGTGATTGTGAGATGAAATGGAAGACCTACAGTTTAACGTGGAATCCGATCCACGGTGGAGACCTGGCATTCCCCACATTCACAAAATGTCTTGTCAGAGGTGAAGGAAGGGTTTGGTAATCAGATAAATCTGTGCTGGGACCGAGGATTGAACCCCGGCCGCCAGCACAGAAGTCTGACACCTTACCCCTAGACCGCCAGGTCACCGTTTGTATATAAAAAATGTATTTTGTGGAGCCTACTTTTAAGTAAAAGAAACACACAAGAGATTGAACACTATTGACATATTATATATAAATAGTAACGCATTAAATCATTTTACAAGGAGTTTTTGAGAAGTTCATATTCAAACAAAATAGAGCATGAGAGGTTTACCGAGCTGTGATATAGACTGGTTTTCAATGCACACTGTGTGTATAGTACCAAAACCCAGGTGCAGCGGGGTTGGCTTTGGGAATGTGGAGGAGGGTTGGACATTTCTAGAAATCTGCAGTACCGTAGAGTAGAGTGAGAGGCGATGGGAAGGGAAGTAACCAGACAACTGTACCTAGCAACGAGGAGGGTTGCTAAATGTAAATTGCAAATAATGAAATACTAAACAATGGTAATTCACTGCTATTCTGATAGTCAAAATAAGCCTTAATAATTATTAATCTTTTTTAAAGTGATTAAAATGGTAGAAATTTAAAATTAATTAGAGATACAGTTAGATGGAATATAATTTTAATATTTAGCACCGCGTCTTACTACCCGTTCGGGTTATACGCTTTAAGCACTAATTACTCTAATGGATTAGGAATTGGGAAAGGTTGAATTAGAGGAAGCGAACCCGCATTTGCGTGGATGGAGAGTGGACAACCATTTAGGAAAAAACCCACCCAGTTCACCCGACCGAGATTCGAACCTCGATCTCCACTTCCTCAGCAGTCTGGCTCAACACGACAAGCGCGTTAGCCAACTACGTCACCGAGGCGGGTTGGATCGAATATAAAATGACCCAATATAATACATACATCACAAAGATTGGTGACTACTTGTCAACAGGGTTAGTGATGAAAGTGATATTTTAAAAGAATTACACCTATATTATCGTTGAGAGAGAAGAAAATACTTATAGTAAATAATCACATGTAAAATGCCACCCCAATTGATTATCCAGTTGAGATTTGAATCCAACTTTTCCCATCATCGGTGAAAAGTTTAAATTTTATAGTTTCAATGCCTTGGACAGTTCGACCATGACTGTGGGTATATGTTTTTTATATTTTTAAGTTTCTTGATAAATGACTAAACGTTAACACACATGTACGTGTAATATAAAAATAGTTCTCATTTGATGTATCCAGTGTATATAAATCTAAAAAAACTTTATTAACAATCTAGAAGCTACTTATTAAAGTAAAATAACAATCATTTTATTTTCAACTGTAATAAAAATCACTTATTCTTAATTATTATTATTAGCACCGCGTCTTACTACCCGTTCGGGTTATACGCACTTACGCTAATGTGTAATGGTAGGGTGATTGTGAGATGAAATGAAGGACCTACAGTTTAACGTGGGATCCGAACCACGGTGGAGGCCTGGCATTCCCCACATTCACAAGATGTCTTGTCAGAGGTGAAGGAAGGGTTTGGTAATCAGATAAATCTGGGCCGGGACCGAGGATTGAACCCCGGCCGACAGCTCAGAAGTCTGACACCTTACCCCTAGACCGCCAGGTCACCCACTTATTATTCATATTAATAAAGAAACATTAAAACAAATGCAACACAAACCATTTGTATATTATTTTGACACAATAAGAATAAGAATAATAATGCTAATATTTTGAAATATAATTATTTCTTAGTTTACATGAAATAAATATATTTGGATTATATTTTTCCTAACTCAAGATTGACTGTAGATTAAATTTTTTTTAAACGTATCTACATGATACTAATACTCATCTTAACTCTGCTCCTTTATTAATGTTACACTATAAATATTTATAAAACAAAATCATTAAAATATAAGTTGTGTACTAATGGAAAAAGGTATACTTGATATTCTAAAAGATACTTATTTTTTCTGGAAAGTTAAACCCATATTTAACAGAAGTGGTTAGATAATTATGAATTTTTATACCTATAAAATTTGAACAGTGAAATGGTTTTTATTGAATTATTTATAGTTTGATTTTGATTAATGATATAGTGAATTTTATTTGTTAACATTTGTATCCAAGTAGTAAATCATTAACTAGATTTTAAATCCGTGGTTGAGTTCTTGAATTATTGGTGGCTTACAGAATATTCTTACCTAATAAGTACTTATTAAACATTCTCAACTTTGTATTTATTATATACAATTTTAGCTATATAAAATAAACACTCCCAACCAGGGTCGAGTCCATATATATAAGCTGGACCGTGAGGGTGTGTTGGAGGAGGGGGAGGGCAAACTAAGAATAAACCACTTGCATGAGTCATGACCTATATTTTTTTTATCGCTGTTTCTTACTACCCATTAGTGTTACACGTTTATGTACTAATTACGCCAATAGTTTTAGAGACTAGGAAGGATATATTTAGAGAAAGTGTACCCTCATTTGAGTGGAGTGAATGTTGAAAACAATTTTGTAAAAAGTAAAAAACACAAATACACCCGACTGAGATTCGAACCTCGATTCTCCCGTCATCAGCAGTCTATTCTACTGCGAGGGTATCGCTTTAGACTATGCGGCCACCGAAGTAGGTATGACCAATATTAATTGAGATAACAAGTGTTAGAGAAGGTCTAGGTTGTCATTTAGTGTTATAAATTACTAAATCCTAGCATACTCATTTTCCCTACTACCACTGAGATATTTATAATTTCAAGACTTTTCTAATTATCTTGGGTGTTTCTTATACCTGCCTGCCAATTCTTATTTTACGACACCTAAAATTGTTTTTTTTTTAAACATATCTATACCACATTCTCCGTATTTCTCGAAGTTCAATATTGAATTCTAAATATTTTCTTAAATTTCATGGATTTTTGGTTTGATCCCTTTACTTGCCCTTCAAATTTCATCTTTCCACCTCACTGAGACGCAGTTGTCTTGATTGTTTTTCGAGAATTTTTCTCGAACTAACTTTTAGAAATATCAAATTTAAGATTTTTTTATATTAATCTATTATTTTTAATGTTTTTTATTATATATATTTAATAAAATAACATTAAAATAATAGATTAATATAAACAATTTCTTAAAATTTATATATATATAGACTCAATTTATCAAAACCATAATTTGTATATATATATAGACTCAATTTCTCAAAACCATAATTTGATTTTTTTTCCCCTCGTTATATGAGGTTTTATGCCTGTCAAATTTTGGATTTCCAGCTCATCTAAGTGGCTTTTATTTTTATGAACACACAAACACTCTTTCTCTCTCTCACACATACACTATCTGTTTAGTAAAAGTGTAAACAAAATGTATCTTTACACTGTTTATTTTGGTTTTGTTTAGGGGTGTGCGAGTGGGCATTTTTCATTTCGAGACAAGATCGAATCGAGTTGGAATGAAACCAAGTTTTATCGAGTTTGTGCAATATAGAGCAATATTTATACAATAAATATTTCAAGTTAAATGTATGTAATAGATTCATACACAAACCATAAATAAGTGTAAACATAATTTTTATAAGAATTACATTATTTTGTGGGGAAAAAAATAGATTAACACAAATTCAAATTTTTAAATAGATTGAATATTATAATTCAATTTTTTATTTAGACAAAAATAAATATTGATGGTTTGCTATAAAATTATATATTAAATCAAATTATTTAAATTTGAAATTTTAATAAGCGATTGAAAATTCCGAGTTCAAGTATTGTACAAAATTGTCGAGTTCGAGCAGCTATTAAAACGCGGCTCTAACTCAAAATTTTCGATTACTTACACACCCTTAGTTTTTATTTTATCCCACACAATCATATTATTATTCTATTTTAGAGGTGAAAGAACATAACCTAAAGCTCTAAATTCAAGGAGAAAATCATGTGATACTCTAATGAAAGATTTTTTAACCTACCTTTGTGGCTTATTTAGCTAACGCGCTGGTTTATTTTCGAGCTAGACTAGCGAGGACGGGGAGATTGAGGTTCGAATCTCGGTCGGCTGAACAGGGGGTGGTTTTTCTTAAAGTGGTTTTCCACTCTCCCTCCACAAAAATGTTAGTTCACTTCCTCTTAATTCAACCTTACCGATTCCTCACCCATTAGCGTAATTAGTAAATTAAGCGTAACACCAGAACGGGTGGTAAGACGCCGTGCTATATTATTATTCTATTTTTTTTATTCCGTGTGGTTATGTTATCTCTAAAGTCGTTAAGTGAAATAATATGTTACACGCCATTCATACACGAACATAAAAAAACATAGTAATAAACTCAATGTTAAAGACTAAAAAAGGACTGGGGCGGTGGGTGGTAGCAGGCGAGATATAATTTGTGAGTAGCAGATAAAAAAAATTTGCGCGTGTGAACGTTACATAAGTTGGTTTATCTTACCATCAAAAGGGGTTTAGGTAGGGAAGGAAAGGAAAAGAGAGGGAATCATTGTAAATTTGGAGTCGGAAATACTTTTTTTTCCCTCTCCTTAATGAAAATTCTAGTCAATGCCCTAGGATTTTTAATATTTTATTCGTTGAAAGTATTAAACGTGTGATTAGCATGCTTGTTTATGATTTGAGGGAACAAAATTTTATCTCAACAGTATACACCAAGGTAGTTTTTTTTTTTTTTACCATTTTATATTTATCAAAAAAAGTGTTTTGCCTTCTTTCTTTTTTATTTTCTAAATCTAAGACATATTCATCTTTAAGTCAGTGAATGCGAGTATATTACATATGGTAAAAAATATTTTACCAATTTGTTTTTAGCCGAGGCTAGTATTTTTTTTCCTACCATAACTTCCTAACCGTCTGGTTTATCTTAATCTAACTACGCCAATGGTCAAGGTAGTAGAAAGGTAACTATTGAAATGTACCGACATTTTTTTAGAGGGAAAATTGATAATATTTGTTAAAAAAAATGAAATGTAAGAAAATTAACGATTTTAACTCCGGACTCCGTGTCACCGGCGTATCTGTCCAGAAGATCTGGCGGTTTGGCTAGTATTCTCAAAGATATTGGTCTGATATTTTAAAGATACTGGTTTTTTTTCCACCACGATCCTACTATCCACTCGGGTTTTATGTATATATATATCCATACATTAGCATAATTAATACATATATTAACTAGACTAATGTATTATTATTAGCACCGCGTCTTACTACCCGTTCGGGTTATACGCACTTACGCTAATGTATAATGGTAGGGTGATTGTGAGATGAAATGGAGGACCTACAGTTTAACGTGGAATCCGAACCACGGTGGAGGCCTGGCATACTAATGTAGTAGATATAAGGATAGTAGAACTGTGAGGAAATGTACCCGCACTTGCGTGGAGGAAGAGTGGTAAGCCATTTAGGAGCAAAACAACACCACTACACTAACCGGGCTTCGAACACCAATTTCCCATTATATTTTCAGAGTAACGAATTAGACCAGTGTTTGGCAACCTGTGGCCCACGGGCTGGATCCGGCCTTCCGATTGGTTTTATCTGGTCTACAAAAGATTTAGAAAAACAAAAAAATATTTTAATAAAAATTGACTAATAACTTATTACTATATGAAAATTATAAATTTGATTTTTTTTTCCAAGCCAGTGCTCAAAATTTGCCCAAAATACGACCCACGATATCAAAAAGATCACCGACCTTTCTATTAAACAATTTGAACCCCAAAGTAAGATACAATGTTTGTGATTAAGGTGTATATATTATTAAATAACAATCACCCACTTCATGGACTGCACGGTCTAAGGCGCTACGCTCGTAGTAGACTAAACTGCTGATGAGGGGGAGATCGAGGCTCAAATCTCAGTCAGGTGTACTGAGGATGGTTCTCCCCTCTTTCTATTAACGCAAATTCGGGTACACTTCCTCTAAATATTACCTTAATAATAATAATATTTAGCACCGCGTCTTACTACCTGTTCGGGTTATACGCTTTAAGTACTAATTACTCTAATGGATTATGAATTGGGAAGGTTGAATTAGAGGAAGTGAACCCGCATTTGCGTGGAGGGAGAGTGGAAAACCATTTAGGAAAAACCACCCCCAGTTCACCCGACCGAGATTAAAACCTCGATCTCCCCGTCCTCAGCAGTCGAGCTCAACACGACAAGCGCGTTAACCAACTACGCCACCGGGCCGGGTTAAATATAACCTTCTTCATCCCTAAAAACCATTGGTGTATCTAGTATATTAGAGTATAAACCTAACGGGTAGAAAGATGGTGAGAAAATAACCAGTGTTTAAACAGGGAAATAGCCCTGTGGCTCAATCTTCTTATATCTTCCTTACCCCCATTGATGTCAATTTACCGATATCCCGGGTGTATGGTAAGACGAGGTGCAGGACATACACACAGGAGGTCAATATCAGCCGGGACCATTATTATAGAAAGATCCGAACCACCCGCACAAAATGTAGGCCGTACCGGGTGTTTGAACCCAAAACACACACACACGGTTAACTCTAAGTTGAGGAAATACGTCTAAACGGTCCTGACCACAGACGGGGTCTAATCAAAATCTAACCAGCTCGCATTAAAGAAACCTAAGTGCGAAGGCCGGATATTCAAATATTTTTAACGCCTTTTCTTACTAGCCGTTCAGATTATTTACCTATGTACTAATTGCACTAATGTGTTAAGGATTAGGAAGGTTTAATTTAGGGGAAGTGCTCTCGCGTTTGCATGGAGGGAGAGTGTAAACCCATTTAGGGGAAAAAACCCTCAGTGCACTATACTGGAATCGAACTCCAATCTCCCAGTAATAAGTATTCTAGTCTACTGCAAGACCATGCGACCACCAAAGCGGGTTGGATCTTAAGTCCCATAATGGGCTAGATATTTTTTTTATGATACACGCTGTATAATATTTTCCTCGTATCTCTAATGCACTTCGATGTTAGAGAAAAAAAATTACTGGTTTCTATGCTGCGGTCCGTGTCTACAAAGGTTCGTTAATTATGGGTGAAACGTAGAGTGGTAAGGTTGGAGAGGGGGGAGTGGGGGGCGTGAGAGATTTTAATTTTTGTTTAAATTGCGCTTACAAACCACCGATACCAGTGGTGAAACGAGCGAGGAAAAGTTGGATCGGTCGGTGGGGTGGGTGGAGGGAAAGGGGTGGGGTATGGGATTCGCGGAAATGTGATAACACCAACTGCGCAAGCTTTCGGGGGTCTAATGTTCATGATGAAGCTTTAAAGAATATTTTTTTTTATTAAATTTATTTTTTCCAAGCTAACTTCAAGAGATTTCAATGTACGGTAGGATCGGTACTATCAGGCTGATAAAGAGGTAACATTTTTTAAGAGGTTGGTTTACCAAACCAACTTTTATTTTTTGTATAAAATCATTAATAAATAATTAAGAATAAACCAAGCGTACAAGTACAAAAAGGTGCTTAGCTTGAATGGGAAAGTTTGATTTTATTTAATCATTAAATTTAATAATTTACATAAAATTGTTTTCTACCTAAAGAAAATTTTCTTTTAAACAGTTTTAGAAAATTTAAAAAAATAATTTCGCTTATTTGTAATATTACCTACATCAATTATTATTATTACATTTTTTTAATTACTAGACTAATGTAAATTGTTAATATATTTTATACAAATGTGATTGAACTTTAAAAAAACATGTTTAATAGTCCAACTTTGCAATTATACGTTATTTCATTTTTCAAAGTGCAGCCGAGAAATAATACAATTTTGGGAAATTAACGCTTATAAGTGTACCCTAAAAATAAATTTAATGCAAGGATGAGAGCTATAATAATATTACCAGTACAGTATTGCAGCTCGTGAGACAACAAGGGACAGAAACTTTTGTCATTGGACATCCCCAATGCATTATGGGAATTAGTATTTTCCACAACATCATGGGTAAAGGAAGGCAAAACTTTTCCCCTTTAATCCAGGGTATTTATACCACCCTCTTCTAAGGCCGTTATCAAGGGGTTTTTTTTTGGGGGGG
>CABFOV010000130.1:182176-234777 GCA_902141375.1 Timema poppense
GGGGGGGGGGGGGGGGTTGTATAGAACTTTCTCAAGATAGGGAAAGGGTGAAATGAGGTGGACTGGATAGAACTAGCTCAAGATAAAAATGGTTGGCGTACTTCTGTAAATCCGTCAATCAGCTTTCAAGATCCAAATGCCATAAAGTAAGTATTTTATAATATTTATTATTAATAATATATCTACACATCAGTGTAACTTTGCACAGTATTGTCGATTTATCACATTTAGTCCAAGGGAAGATTATGAGCTGGATAAGTGGTTAAATAATGGAAATAAAATGGTTGGACAAAGAGTTTTACAGTTTAGTCTGTCGCAAATCAAACTACTGAATGACAGTCTAAGATTTAAAATTGATAGTACAGAATATATCTATATATATCTACCGGTTTGGGTTAAAGCTTAATAATTCTGACCTAAACAAATATAATTAAGATAACAGAATAGTTTAAAAAAAATTTAATGTTAAAATTAACCTTTAAATAGGGTTAAAAAAAACACGCTGTCAAAATTGGCTAGGTTTTTGCATTATCAACTAAACTAATGCAATGTTTACTCTCTCAATAAATAATTATTGTTGTACACAAAGAAATTGAATAAGTCCTTATTAAAGTGGAAGTCAAGTTTATAAGATTGAATGAAATAAAAAAATATTATTTTTATAAAATTTAGTGATTTTTGAGTTGGTTACAATTGTTAGGCGTTTGTCAAATGAATAATTAAATATCTACATAATAAAGTTCTCTAATGTGTGCGTGTGTGTGTTTATTTGAGCATGTGTGTGACACCTTCTAGAAGGCTCTAGGTTTCCTATAAATCTGAAACTTTTCACGTTTAAAGTATTGACCACGATACAGAATCTAACGGAGATGTATGTTTTTTTTATTTCACTCTTATTTTATCCACTATTGCATAATAACTGAAGGAAATACATTTTTTATACAAAATAGTGAAGCCCTACACGCGCCTAACAAATGAAGGTTAAGCTTTGTTAGGTTGGTTAATATATAAGCAACCGGTCGTAGACAGGACTAAAAAACTTGTTAGGCTATATTTTTAACTTACGCTATGTACTCCGCATCTTACTATCCATTTAAGATATCAGAATACTTAAACCAATAATATGGGGATGAGTAAGGTAGAGTTTACTGGAATTATACCCGCATTGGCTTTAAGGTTGATTGTAAAAAGCTAATAACACCATCAGTAGCTTACAGTTTCGGTGGTCGCATGGTATAAGGCACTGCTCTTGCAATTAGACTGACTGCCGATGACGGGGAGATTGGGGTTAAATCCCGGTTGGTTGCACTCAGGGGTAATTTTCCTATATGGTTTTTCACTCTCACACCACGCAAATGCAGTGAAAATTCCTATAAATTCTACTTTCACTATCCTTAACATATTAGAGTAATCAATACATAGGCGTATAACCTGAATGGGTAGTAAGATTCAATCCCCGTCACTAGACATTCAGTCCCGACGAGTCTGACTCCTTAGACCACTTGACGACCACCTATGTGGGTAAAAAAACGTGTTATATAGCAATTAATATTGCACTGAATATTATTATCAGTGAATTATTTGCGATTACAATTGAAGGTACTGGGGAAAAAAGGTGGAAAGTGACATTACACGCATTTTCCTGGACATCACATTTTTTTATCCCAACCCCATAAAAGGACCCCAGCAAATACTTTATTTTAAAATTAATTTTAACATGAGAGAGACATCTGTTAACCATAATATAAAGTGCACTAGGACGGTATTATGATTGTCTAACAGATTGCAGAACTAGCGATATTTGAGTTAAGATTGGACCCTCTCCCTTTTCCCTTGTACCCTAATTTCGCTAACATCACTTTCCATGCAGCCTGTTAGAAATTGCAATTTTTATACTGATTAAATCAATTGACCTTTAAAGGTTTTTTTCACTTTAATAATCACGAATCCTTTCGAATTTTAAAACTTAAGATGGAATGGAAGGGGACGCGAGAAAAAGCCAGTGTTTTTAAAGTTTTTTAAGCAAAACATATTTTTTTATTCAAAATAAATAAAATAAGGATCCAGTAAAAACATAAGATTTAATTTTTTTCACATGATGACCTCAACATTTCTTGATTGTTTTTCAAGGATGTTCTGTAATTCTATGACAACTTTTCCTCTTCATTTAAAAAGTTTCTCATCTAATGTCGCTATGATCATGACGGATATTCAACAACTTGTTGATATCATCATGTGAAGAAAATTAAATTATGTAGTTTTACTAGAGCTTTATTTTAACCAAAATAAATGTTTTGCTACTAAAAAAAAAATACTGGCCTTTTCTCGCGTCCCCTTCCACCCGAATAGTTTTAACAAATCAACAACTCAAAACTACATTCTTCCTAAATAATCAATATGTCTTACTTTTTTTTGTTAAACTGTAATATACATGAAAGATTCAGTGAGGTTCGCAGAAAATATCACACAATTTCAAGAGTGATCCATTATTTCTGTCGATATTTAAAAATGAAAATGAAAATAACTTTTTTGAAGGAAGTCCATTTCCTTCTTAACGTGTACCTATTCCCGGAAGTCCTATTATACACATTCATTATTGCTTTTCTTAGAGATGTTCAATTTCTTCGATGAATACATTCTATAAATATTTTTAGTTTTTGTTAAATTTCCTCGAATAAATTCAATAAATATTTCTAGTTTTTTGTGTTTTTAATTTACTGTATTAAATATTATTGTAATCGATATTTTAACTTGGAGATTATGATTAATCTTGTTGATCTATGTGCCCTTAATAAGTAGACATAAAAATCTGTCGGTATTTACCTGAGGTTAGAGCCAACACAATTTAATGGATTTTGTTTTATTTGATATTTAGATGTTATATGATTATATGGTGACAAATGAAATTAAATAAAAAACCTAGGCACCCATTTATAGTACTCCACGTAACCCAGTTCATATTGATAAAAAAAGAGTATCAATTAAAAGTAATGTAGAAAAATTTCAAACAAATAGTTAGTCTCACATATTTTTTCGAATATACAAAATAAAAAAAAATTAATTGAAAATATAGATTTGTTTCGTGGACTACCGCAGGACTCTTCATAAACCCCAGGTTGGGAACCTTTGTATTAGAAAGCTGTCCAAACAAATTTTAATAAACTGGGTAGAAGATATTTATATGTATATATAATTTTTTTGCACGGCCGATTTAAAAAGAATGACAGTTGACATTAAAAGTCGATATAAACAAATGAGCACGAATAGAGTTAAAGAAGAAAGGGGAAAAAATAACTTTTATTAATTAATGGAGGAAACCTTTGAGTGAATAGAACTGCGCGCCACTTGTAAAATGGTTTAATGAGTGTAATTAAAAAGCACAATTAATTATAAATATTGTGTTCTTGAGTTATTTAAAGCGTTGTTGAAAGTCACCGGGGAGTAATCAGTCAAAGAAATAAAATGAAATAAATGGGATAACTTTACTTAAACACTTTCAATTTAATTCAGAAGAAGCTACATTTTTTTTACAATTTAATAATATTTCGATATTGTAGATTTAAAAATGAGTTACTAATTGTGTAAACTAAACTTCTATTATTAAAATCTTTTAATACATAGAAACCATTTTTTTATAATGCGATCAGAGATTTATAAATCAAAATTCACACCACAGTTAAATCAAATTTAATTTAATCATATTTATTATAGATACATTTTAACCGAAACAAATCCCAGGAATAATAGGACGATTTTTCAATTACTTCAATCATCTTTAAATTCTGTAAAAATAATATTTGTTCTGTAGGAATAAAATGACTACTAAAACTAGAATACAATCTTCAAAAGATTGTTTAGGATGTCTGCCAAAAAATTTCGCTAGCCATTCTCTTTTTGATCGCAAATGCCTCTTGAAATAGGTATTTTTAGTCTGTTTGTTCCTTTAATCACACAATAAAATGCATTATGTTTTTTTTTCAGTTTTTTCAAAATATCTTAGTACTCATTCGGTCAATACGTATACTTTTTTTTAATTTATCACTGCGTCTTACTAACCGTTTGGGTTATAATTTTAAGTTCTAATTAGGCTAATTGATTAGGAGTTGGGAAGGTTGAATTTAGAAGAAGTGTAAAAGCATTTGCGTGGAGGGAGAGTGAAAAAACATTTAGGTAAACCAACCCAGGTCAAACGACCGATATTTAAACCTCAATATCCCCATCCGGTCAGTCTAGCTCAACATGAAACCAACGCGTTACTTTTATTATTGTTATTATTATTATTATTATTAAATTATATATCTTACGACAAGTCCATTCCTTTTGTCATTGAGCTTAGATGTATGGGCTATCCTTGGCTTCCTCCTTCGGTTTCTATATTGTTTTCTTCCCTTCAAATCATCCAATATTTGTAGCTTTCTTCGTAAGCTCCTCTTTCCCTCAACCTTTCCTTCTATGACGTCGTGCAGAAGATAGTTCCTCCTAAGGATGTGTCCGATACGGTTTTCTTTGTACCGAAGAATCCCTTTCAAAATGGTTCTCTTCTTATCACCCACTATTCTTAAGACTTCTTCATTTGTCACGATGTCTGTCTACATGATCTTCTCATGTCTACTATTTAAGTGTTAATATCTCTACTAATTAAGTTATATAAACAAAAATCAGTTTTTGATTAATTATTTGATGTTAAATAGATCCTAGGTAGCTTAGACTACGCTAAATATTTGATAATCAACATGGAACTATTCTGCTAATTTTTAAAGTATACGTTTGAAGGAACAGCCGATAGCCCACTTTTCCACCTAACCCCTCTAAGTGTCACGACACTCCCATAATGCACCTGTATACCACTTCCTCACACACGGGGACAAAATTAAAGTTTCCTTGAGGCGACACGCCGTGTATTCTAAAAGGCTCATTATCCTCTTTAGAGCGACGCTTACTATAGTTCCAAGTGAACACCACTGGAGCAGAGCTGCAGAGCGTATTGTCTACCCTGGAGACAGAAGGGGGCGCCGCGACGCAAAACATAGTCACTAGCGCCCTTGCCGTGACAAGGGTTACGTGCGAGGCGTGTGTGTGTGTGTGTGTGTGGTCTAGATAAAAAAATAATGGTCTAAGCGATAAAATTATAAGTTTTTTTTTAAAACACGACAACCATAAGAGTTTCACAATGATTTTTAAACGGTAACAAATTTATCATCCCTAAACACCTAGAATTAGCTCACGATAATTATTTAGGAAATTAGATTTTTTTTAAATTAATATATTTACCAGAATTTTCCCAAATATTGTTTTATAGTAACAGAAACACTAGTTTTAATAATATGGCTAAATAATTTATAGAAAACTTTATTTATAAAATGTACATTTTATATTTATAAGGACACTGCGTCTTGTCTATTTTTTTATCCACCCAAATATAAGGTGGTTTTACATAATATCTCCAGGCAAATTATCTTGATAATGTATTTACATAATCTTCTCGTCTATACACAATTAGATTAATACAATTGGTTTGTGCTTCACGTCTTACTACCCATACAGGCTTCCCGCTTATGGATTATGGATAAATAAGATAGAATTGGGAGAAAATGCATCGGATTTTGAGTCGAGGGATGGGGGAACAATAATTATCAGTACACCTGTCTGGGATTCGAGTCCCTCACTCTATTCATTGGCATTGGCTAAAAATACAAGACGATACTGACACCTTTATACACCCACCCCCAGTAGACCCGGCCTATATGTGAGATTAGGTGGTGGAAAATATGGTGATAAAAATGTATGTATATAAATACAACAAACATTCTATTCTATTCGGAACTAAACAACTCAGACGTAGTTATTATTTTATCATATCAGAGGCACAAAAGAAGAACCTGTTAGGTGGTTTCATTTTAGATAAACAAAACAAAATACTTCAAGCTCATGCCAACAGAAAGCAACAACAGTAAAACAAAAGGCGCATAGCAAATAAAATAAATACAAAACACAACATATTCTTCATTATAAATATATAAAGATAAATAAAGATTTATATAATCTATTATTTTTAATATTATTATTGATTATATATAAATTTAAAAAGTATACATATTATTATATAAAATAAATAATAAAAGCAACTGTTTTTAATTTTCAAATTATATTCGCATAAAAAGGCACGAATGCATTCAAGGGAATGATTTGATATTTGCCTAATTTATCCATCGTATTACGTGTCACGTTCATCTATTCATGATCATCTGTGTGTGATCCAAGTACATTAATCCAAACACAACCTGAATGCTCCGGTGAATACATTCTTACACTTTGACTAAGAGAAGTTGTTTTGTTGAAATATAAACTAGAGGTCTCAATTATTTCAAAATTATTTAGATGATTTGTGATTATATATTAGTCATTAAAAGTAATTTATCCAACAAAAACTGTACATTTAAAAAATGTTGAATACCAAAGAGCTAGAAATAAAATGAAACGTTAATCGTCACACATGCTTATCGTGTAAGAAATATTTGTAAATTAAGATTTTAAGTTAGTGACCTGGTGGTCTAGGGGTAAGGTTTCGGACTTCTGTGCTGGGGGTCCGGGGTTCAATCCTTGGTCCCGGCACGGATTTATCTGATTGCCAAACCCTTCCTTCACCTCTGGCAAGATATGTGGGGAATGCCAGGCGTCCACCGTGGTTCGGATTCCATGTTAAACTGTAGGTCCTCCATTTCGTATCACAATCACCCTACCATTACACATTAGCGTAAGTGCGTATAACTCGAACGGGTAGTAAGACGCGGTGCTAATAATAATAATAATAATAAAATAAGACTTAAGATTGGGGAAAATATTTCTTACTTTAATTATTGTGATGTCACCTACGAGGAAGATTGTCTTAGTCCACTTTCACTCCTTCCTTATATATTTGTCAATTGTAATATGTAGTGAATATAATTTATTTCCAGGGCTCAAAGTGCAAATCAAACGTTTTATGGTGATTTCTATGCCAACGGTTTTTATAAAAGATAAAACATGTTATGTGGTGGTCATCCGGAATAAGTAAGAAAATTGTGAAATAAAATTTTTAAGTTCTCATCAATTACTGTACATTCTTGTTAGAAGCTACACTCGTTTTAATAGAAAAAAATAAAATATTTGCCATACCATTTTTTAAATTAGGTAAATGATCACAAATACTCGTAAAACACACACATACAAATAAATAACCCTACCATTACACATTAGCGTAAGTGCGTATAACTCGAACGGGTAGTAAGACGCGGTGCTAATAATAATAATAATAATAAAATAAGACTTAAGATTGGGGAAAATATTTCTTACTTTAATTATTGTGATGTCACCTACGAGGAAGATTGTCTTAGTCCACTTTCACTCCTTCCTTATATATTTGTCAATTGTAATATGTAGTGAATATAATTTATTTCCAGGGCTCAAAGTGCAAATCAAACGTTTTATGGTGATTTCTATGCCAACGGTTTTTATAAAAGATAAAACATGTTATGTGGTGGTCATCCGGAATAAGTAAGAAAATTGTGAAATAAAATTTTTAAGTTCTCATCAATTACTGTACATTCTTGTTAGAAGCTACACTCGTTTTAATAGAAAAAAATAAAATATTTGCCATACCATTTTTTAAATTAGGTAAATGATCACAAATACTCGTAAAACACACACATACAAATAAATAAATAGTAAAAAAAAATATAAAATGGATAGCAATATCCTATTAATATATATAGTAAAATACTTTTAATATATTACATCATATATTTATATTAAATTATATATATATCCTATTTATTTTGATAAAAATTCCTTTTAGTGAGATCGTGTGATGTATTTATTGGATTTTGCACTTCCATATATATTCTAATGCGGACGTATTTATCAAAATTACTTTTCTCATCCCTTCTTAAAGATTAAACCACCAAATAAACATGTTTTAAAAATGTATAAACCAAGATATATAGAGTGTAAGATTTTCACTCATGACATAACGCGCCTATTAGATTCTGGTTATGCAACCCTTCCTACTTGCTTGTGTGTGTATACGACGTGTATGCACTAAACATGCATACCTTGCAGGCGCTCCCCCCCCCCATAATCCCAGTCCAATAATGAGGCCGAGTGCATTCAGCGTGGCGAGTTATTCAGTCGTGCTTTTCTAACTACGTGCGTGAGTACATTTCTCATCATTAAACACATTAATTACAGATCCCAGGTGGAGGAGTCATAACTTGTCGTACGTGACTTACAAAACTGACACGGTGCTTGCTTTCCCTGAATATTGATCGTTTGGGATTTATACTAAATACAAAGAATTGGGATGTCTTTGATGAATTAATGGGTTTATATGTATTGATGGTCTAGCAGAAAATATTATATAGGCTTATTAAATTAATATTTGAACAGAAAATTAAATGAGAGTAAAATCAGTTAGCTATATAAATATTTAATAAAAACAGTCGTAACAAAAATTGACAATCGAAAATTCATCACTGTTATGTTCTGTCACGTTGTCTATGTTATAAGTTTCAGAGTTTCAGGTTTATATCTCATCTAGGAATTTTAGAATTGCATTGAAGGTCACACACACACAAACACACAAACACACACACACACACACACACACACACACTATGAAATTATATAACAATATATGGATATTATTAACCCAAGGCTATTTTGATTGATTAATTTTCTATTATAATCATCACGATATCAAAATAATATCAATTATTATATATAATTTTTTGCTCTCATAACAACTGTTAAATTTAAATCCATAAACAAATTTAAAGGCTGAATATTTTAAATTTTAAAACTATCTGTTTTGTTATGTATTTAGTAAATACACACGGGCAAATAAATTGAGCGATGGCTCTTTTTAAAATAATAAATCAAACCAGATAATCTCAGCTCTTCTACAATATTAATAAAAATAAAAATTTTAAACCCCCAATTAATAGTGTTCATTAAACAAAACATATTACACACTGGTCGAAAGGTTGTATGACTCCCGTAGGCAACTGTTTATTTCAGAAATTGTACAAAATAAACTCAGCACCAAACAAAGTCTAATTCTTGAATCGTACATTATCTATAAAGAGTGTAACAAAGATTCGCTACGTGAAATTTTTCAAGATAAAATATTTATTCTTCTAGTCATTCATAAAGCAGTGACAAAACAAGTTATATTTGAACAGGCAAATTAAATATTTAAAAGGAAAAATGAATAAACTTTTTTTTTCCATAGAGTAAGACTAGAGAGATAAAAGAAAAAAATCTACCAGCAGAAAAAAATCTACCAGCAGAAAAAAAGACGTTGAAAAGGGGAGAGAGAAAATAATATTAGGAAAGGAAGTATTTTATTCGCCCGTGAGTAGTTTTAACGTCGACCATTATTTATTTAGCAATTTGATGCTTGTTTGAGAGAAATGTCAACCTTAGATGGGAGAGACTTGTGTTTCTATGGTTACCAAAACCTTCGATGAAACACTCAAGAGGGATGTGGAAAAGATGGGAGGGAACTTGTTTGAAAGGTTGGTACCCCTGATTATTCTAGTAAATTAGAGAATATCCTCTGTAGAAAGTTTGAACTTTCGTTAAAGTACAAATCAAATATCATGAATCTTATCTTATTTATTATTTTAGCACCACGTATTACTACCCGTTCGTATTTTACACATGCATACTAATTACGCTAATGTCTTAATGATGATGGAGGTTGAGTTTGAGTTAGGGGAAGTGTGCCCTCATTAGTGTGGAGAGAGAGAGAGAGAGAGTAAAAATATTTATGAAAAAACACCTTTAGAATACTCTACCAGGATTCAAAACATAGTATTTGCTTCATGCACTATCCAGTATATTGTGAGAGTGATGGCTTAGATTATTCTACCCACGAAGATGAGATTAATAAATCAAGCTCTGGTATTTTTTAGAATATTATAGTTTTATATAAGATATTTTGGTTTTATCTTTCTATATAATTTACTAAAACACTTAAAATCTTGAATCTTGTATCCGAATACTTTGCATATTAAATGCAGGCCCAAAGTTTGTTAGACGGTTTCTAAGAACACAGTTTGAATGCCATTGAAATAATTAGGTTAAGAATTCAAAATAATTTCTTAAATCTATTTTAGAGCAAGTAAAGATATTAAAAATAATTTTTACCCAGCCATTTAACAAAAGTAATTTAACAGATTCTGAAAATTAAAAACTACACCTAGGTACGGGAATCGAGCCCCTGACCTAGGGCTTTCCCGTGTTTGATACCGTGTCCTAGTGTCATTTTCAATTTTCAGAATATGTTATATAAATGGAGTAATCCTCACTATAAGCATAAAATAATAGCCTTGTCTATTTTAAACCTCAAAAGTAATTTAGGCTGAGAAAAGTACAACGGTTTAAAGATAAATTAATGTGTGTGTAAATCAATTTATTAAGCTTCAATTTGGGTTAAAGATCTTCTTATTTGTAGAAACATATTTAATTTCGTAGCTATTCTGTTGATAAATTGTATTAGTTAGTGAAACATTCTGAATACTTGTTTTCAACGTTAAGCGATTACTTCATAGAATAAAACAAAAATTATTAAACCTTTTTAAGGACTAAAATGTTTAATATCCTATGCATTATCCTAATTTAAAAAGTCACCATTTAATAAAACGCACACAGTTAAATTTAAATGTAAATCTAATACGTTATTTTAAAAATCCCCTACTACACACATTATTAGGTTATTCACATATAAGAATTGGTGATGAAGATGTAATTTTAAAATAAAAATGTTGACCTACCTGCATCTGCTAATGAGACATAGTGGATAATAATTTCTAATTCCAGGCCAGATTAGCTTTACACCTTGGTCTATGTGCCCACCTAAGTATTAATTTAGTAGATAATAGTGGTTATTTCTGTTCTAATTAAAATATATTTAGTTCATAGTTTTGTATGTAAAAAAATATTTTTATTAATTAATACAGATTAGAAACAATTTTATTAGGCATATATAAACCATTTAATAACTTTAAGAGTTGACATTACATTGTTTTACTAAAATTTTTATTAGTACGTGACGGCCGGGGTTCAATCCTCGGTCCCGGCAAAGATTTATCTGATTACAAAACCCTTCCATCACCTCTGACAAGAGATCTTGTGAATGTGAGGAATGCCAGGCCTTCACCGTGGCTCGGATTCCACGTTAAACTGTAGGTCCTCCATTTCATCTCACAATCACCCTACCATTACACATTGGAGTAAGTGCGTATAGCCCGAACGGGTAGTAAGACGTGGTGCTAATAATAATAATAATAATAATAATAATAATAATAATAATAATAATTAGTACGTGAGTTAATTAAAAATATGGATCTAGAAATTTACTATCAATATATAAGTAATATTAATTATTAATATTTACAATAAGCTAAATTACTGATTGACTGTTTTTACTTTCCAAATTATGCATGCACATATTTATCAAAAATTAACTCAAATATATATATTGATACCAAAGTAAAAGTCAAGGTTTTCTTTATAAAGTGTAAATAAATAGGTTTTATCTTTGAAATGGAGGAAAAAAGCTGTTTCAAAAGGTAACTTTGAAGCAAGGTGAAAGAGAAAAACGAAGAAAGTTAATTTCAGGAAAATGTCTCTATATATATTTTATTTGTATTTGAAATTATTTATCTCATCTGAAAAATAAAATATTAGCTTAAAAAATATATTTCTTTGAAATCTTTAAACACTCTTTCTCTTTTAAAACTTTGAATAGCGTTAGCATTGATCCAGAAAATTTTTAATTTGAGCCTCGTCTACTTTTTTTTTTGTATTAAATACAAATATGAAACACGATAACTGTTTATTGTTTTGATGTATATTATATTTAATATTTTTACAGTTGATAATTGGCCGGATACACCATTTTTTTTAGTGCCACATCTTACTAACCGTTTGGGCTACATGCTTGTATACTAATTACACTAATGACCTTAAGGATTAGGAAGGTTAAATTTAAAAGAAATGTACCCGAATTACAGGGGAGAAATAGCGTAAAATAATTTTATAAAAAACACCCTCAATACACTCGACCGAGACTTGAACCGTGATCTCCTTGTCATTAACAGTCTAGTCTACAACGAGATTAGCTTATTAAATCATGCAACCACCCAAGCGGGTTACACAAAAATTAAACTTTAAAATTATTTTTAAATAATTCCAACCTCCTCTAAATTATAATTTCAAGCTCCTCTGGAATCAAAAGTGCATTAAATAGGTTAAGTGCGTATAACCCGAACGGGTAGTAAGACGCGGTGCTAATAATAATAAATAGGTTAAAATAATAATCCTGTTAGGAAGGAAAGCATTTGACAGTTTAAAGAGTAGCTACAACTACATAATATGTTCATATTATTATTATTATTATTATTATTATTATTATTATTATTATTATTATTAGCACCGCGTCTTACTACCCGTTCGGGTTTTACGCACTTACGTTAATGTGAAATGGTAGGGTGATTGTCAGATGAAATGGAGGACCTACAGTTTAATGTGGGGATCCGAACCACGGTGGAGGCCTGGCATTCCTCACATTCACAAGTTGTGATTAATACACGTCTTGTCAGAGGTGAAGGAAGGATTTGGTAATCAGATAAATCTTTGCCGGGACCGAGGATTGAACCCCGGCCGCCAGCATAGAAGTCTGACATCTTACCCCTAGACCACCAGGTCACCTTCATATTGTTAAATCATGTTATCTGAAACTGTCACTTTCAATAGAGAGTATATATGCATGTGAAATAACAATAGTTCCTTTCGGTGGCCACATGTGCTAAGGCGTCAATGCAGACTGAAAAAATACAGTATTTTAATTTTCTTATAGATCCTTCCTATCTTAAATCCACCATAGTTGGCTTCCTAAATTATCAATCAAGAGGGAATAATCAAATCTATATATATTTCAATATCAACACTCAAAACTTCCAGGTGTAAAGTTATTATTTAAGTATCTTAATATTAAAGTTGAATATTAAAATGTTATTAGATATTTAGAAATTAAATATAGATATCTACTGTATTTAGATTTTATGATTATTCCAATATGTATATATATATTTATTTAAAGTGAAATTTATAATTAATGGATATTTTATTAATTGGACCAAGTTACCAATAAGTTAATAAATAATATATTATTGTTACTTTTAATACGTACAGAACCTATTAATACCCAGCCAGTATATCAATATATTTACACTAATAAAATACACTACTGCAAAATTGCAGTAAAGATAGTAGGAACTATATTAAATATAACAAGTGGAGTAAAAGAGATATTGACAAACACATATGAGCATTAAAACACCTCTATATCATTATATACTTGATGTTAGAGGACATGAAATGAGTAGCAAACTATGGCATAAATATGTAGAGATTGGATTGGAACGGGGCAGCAAACCATATTAAGGTGGGAATTCAGATACGTTGAAGTTATTATTATTATTATTATTAGAACCACGTCTTACTACCCGTTCATATTGTACGCACATACGCTAATGTGTAATGGTAGGGTGATTGTGAGATGAAATGGAGGACCTACAGTTTAACGTGGGATCCGAAACCATGGCAGAGACCTGGCATTCCACAAATTAACAAGTTGTCTCAAGTGTGTCAGATGGAAGGGTTTGGCAATCAGATAAATTTGTGCCGGGACCGAGGTTTGAAAAGTCTGACACCTTACCCCTAGACCGCCAGGTAACCTGTTTGATGTATCTAATCTTGTAATGGGACACCCAACCCTGTTTAGGAAATAAAGTCACTATTTTGCAGGCATGTATACTTTCTAATAGAATGGGAAAGCTAACCATATTGAGGGAAGAAAACCACTACCTAGCAATCCTTTACACCTTGGAATCATATTTAGAGTATATGAAGACCCACAACTTTCTCGCCTGAGAGACGCCACTGACAAGACGTCTACGTCACTACCTCGACGCCCGAATGAATCAGGAAACGATAGTTGCACGCAACATGAAAGGGTCCGGTGCGTCATTCGATTGATGACTAGGATGGCCAAAACATGTGATCTCCTTTTTTACTATCCGTTTTTTTAACAACTTTTAAATCGCCTCAAAACACCACAAAGATAAATATAATTTCCTTGATTTGGGAAACCTAAAGGCAACACAATCATCATTACCGAATGGAAAGGTTTTTGCACGTTTTTAAAATTAAGAATGATGNGGGGGGGGGGGATATAATTGTCTAGGAACACACTTGTAGTTATGTAAAATCATCGTCCACGCTGAACTCAAATTTTCAAATAAAAGAAAGTTTAAGAAAAATTGATAGCATTTTATTATATTATTAGTTTTATTTTATAGGTAGACTATTTACCTCGATGGTCTAGTGGTCAAAGTTCCTGGGGTTTCATAACCAGAAGTTTCAGGTTCAATCACCAGCGCTTACAAAACTTATATAGTTAAGCAGTGGCTCTGAAAATGAGTCATCTCAGCCTCTTGAGAGCAAATGAGGAGCTACTTGAATGAAAAACAGTGTCTCAAGTCTAGAAAACTGAGATTAACGGCTGGAGGATGTGTTGTGCTGACCACATGACACCCTGTGTCCACAGAGGTTGGTAATATATTCACCACTAATAGAGGGTGGTCACTTTTTTGGTAGGATTATTGTTCGATTAAGGGTTGATGCCATTAAGTTTATTTTAGGTAGGTTATTTATAATATCTTTCAAAAGCTTCAGCTGCAGATCACAAGAATTGACGTATAAATATGTGAAATAATATTTAATTTATTTTTCTAACTGTCAGATAAAGTTCTTCCTTTGAAAATTGGACCTTAGCTCAAACCAGAGAGTCTAGAACTATAGCTCATAAACTGCTGTATAATCTTGGAATATTCTGTTTATGAATGTAGTTGTTCGTTCTTTCTTCCTTTGAGCCTCCAAAATTATATTTTTCTGCCTGATCTTAAACGTCAAAACTTTACACTAATTATGTTGGGATGAGTAAGGTAGGATTTAGAGAAAACTTACATCTACAAGGAGTGAAATTGAGTAATAGTTCAATAAACATAAAGTTACACCCTTCTGGAACATAAGCCAAGACTTCCACACACACAAAAAAAACTAATCAATACTGATATTTACTCTACGTTCCCAATGATGCGGTTGATTTTCTTTTTAATTTCTCTTCTCAATCTCTAATTTTTTAATTTTTAGCACCGTGTCTTACTACCCATTCAGGTTATACGCCTATGTAATAATAAAAAAAGCAAGTTACAGATTAGAAAGGCTTAATTTAGTGGAATTGCACCTACATTTACGTAGAAAGAAAGTGGGGAAAACCATTTAGGTAAAACCACCCTGAGTGCTCCCGACCGGGACTAAGCCTCGCTCTCCTCTTATTTGGTAGTCTAGTCCAACACCAGATTAGCGCGTTAGACCACGCAGCCACTTAAGAACGCCTCGAACTCTACTAAATTGGAAAGTATACGTTTGTAATATTGATTAGAAAACATCTAATTTTTTCATACACGCTTCGGTGGCCACAGCGCTCACTTTACTTTTTTTTTTGTAAGTCATGTCTCATTGTCAAAACTTGTATTTATAAAACACACGTTGAATATTACCCTTCTCTAATATGTGAATGTGTGACATAGCTCTCTCTTACATCAAACACCTTTCCGCCCAGCGACGAACAGAGAAGCCTTTGCGGTCACAGTGCGTGTTTGCTAATTTGGATATTGCTTCTTGCGAGGGGGTTACCAGGAAGTTTGACTTGTCGGACAAACACGCAAGTACACATGTCAGACATACAATATACATGTATATACATTTGTACGTGTTCATCAAGCCGTCGACACTAAACGCCATTGAAACATATTGTGTAATTTCACTAGCCAAAAAAAGAGATACGTACTTATATTTGAAATTCATTTGTATTATTATTATTATTATTATTATTAATGAAATAAATGAACTTATAATTTAAAAAAAATAGTGTAAGTCATTTAGTTGGATCAATTTTTGGATATTAGATAATAAAGTACTTACTAATAATTTCAATATTATATAGTTATGTTAAATTTAACTAATACTTATATTACAAATAATTTTTGGAACACTATAAGATGGTTTAAGAGACCAGAGATTTCTTTATGTCATCTTACATATTAAAATAGCTATCCCCTCGTAAAACTACGAGTTCGTGTTATACGAATATGTAGTAACTATACTAATAAGTCCGGGTTGAGTTTAATTGAATTTAGAGGAAATATAACATATTTGTGTGTACAGAGAGAGTAATAACATTTAGAAAAAAAATCCCTTCATATAGCCAACTGGGATTCGAAACTCAATCTTCCCGTCATTGGAAGTCCAGTCTATTTTGAAAGTGATGCCTTAAACCATTTAAATATATCACTTATTGAAATAATTCAAAATATGAGATTATTAATAGGTGCAATTTTTAATTTTCCTAAGTTTTAACAGAGTGTTTATTTGAAGTTTTTTTGTAGGGATGAATAGGGATATATAGAAAATGCACGCACATCTGTCTTAAACAAAAGTAGAGAATATATTCATCTGTAATATTAGGAGCTCTACATGAAAATTGAAGTTTGGAAGATTGAAATAATATCTAGTAAAAATACTGCTGCATTAGATATCATATTTGTAAATTTTGAAAAATGACAAATGGACATATGAATCGTACCTGGGACAGTTGACATAGTGCTCCAATACTCTACCACTAAGCTACCCAGGATAAGACATGTGCCCAGAGTCCATCACAGGCACTGCCTTTAACAGAATCAAGAGTCAAAAATAGCTAGAAAAAAAATCTCTTTTTACAAAAGTTCTACCTCGAAATTATTTGGTTTATAGTTGATTAATTAACAGTTCGCGTCAAAACATCATACCTGGTAATATATATATATACGTTCCTACAAAGCTTTAAAATGATTGGTTTAAAACTTTATATTTAATATGAAAAATTGAATACATAACTACATACCTTAATTCAAAATCTCATCATTTTTTTAAAGCATTTAAATGGTAAATAAAGACAAAGTATTTGATGATATGATAAACTATCCTCACTTGTGCGCATGCCAACAAAGATATAAGTCTCGTTTAGTCTTTGTATCAGATGACACAGAATTGAGAGTTCGATTCCCAGCCAGGTTTACAGATGATATTTTTATTCTTTAATTGGCTCACACCTTTTTGCTAACGCGAAAATGAAGTTTTATTTCCTTTATATATTTTTCATTAGTCTCCAACGCGCCCAGCCACATAAATTCATCCTCCATCCACATAAAAACACACACATACGCAAAGACAGAATGTAATTAAATATTTCCCTGAAAAGCGAACGTAACTCATTTTAATTTACTTTCATGTCAGACCATTTTACTTCGTCAATCAATGTGTCTGTAAAACTCTTTTAAAAGTCTTACTTTTAAAATACAAATTTTCGGTTTGCTTAGTCAGGGAAAACGATTTTATTGCTTTAAAATGTCAGGCACTTAAGGTGGGATGGTAAGAAACCCCAATTAAGAGCCTTTTTTTCAATTTTGATATAAATTTTTTTTAAAAATGGCTCCTCTAGAAACCTTTAGTTTAATTTTCTTTACATGGCAATATGAACAGTTGTTGAATATTTTTCAATGGTGTAATTGAATTTAAAACAACATTTTTATCTTAATTTAAAACGTTTATTATCTAATGCCGCTATGCTCATGACAGATATTCAACAAATGTTGATATAGCCATGTGAAGAAAATTAAACTATGTTTCAATTAGAGTGATATTGTATTTATTTTGGCAAGTAAAAATGTTTTGATATAAAAACTGCAAAACCACTGACCTCAACTAACAAATTATTCCATTCCACCTTACCAACTGAGTTTGCAATTTAAAATATATGGGTAAGGGTTGAGGGATATAAGGGGGCGTAACATCTAGACTGCAAGAAATCTAACTGACTTGACTCCATCTGAATATTCAGATTTGTTGGGGATTCTCTAGCCCTCATTAAGAAACTCACTTCCTAATGAGAGTTTAATTACGCAAGTTAATTAAGTTAAGACTCTAAAACCGACCCCATCAAACCAGACCCTGACGAATTCTCTCTCGATCCCAAGGACAAACTGAGACCGACTACGAAACCAACAATCTCTTTTCTATAAAGAGAAAAAACGCCCAAAGAAACGGGTTGCATAACAAGAAGGGGAAAACATTTGCAACTTTAATTTTCTATACCAAAGCCAGGGTTGAATTTCTATTTACGTTTTAAGGAAAGACGTATAAAAAAAAAGAGGAAAGAGGAACTATATTGTTAGATGATTTTAAAAAGAGAGGTTAGAGGAAATAAAATAAGGGAAAGGGAAATTAAAATAGAAAAAAAAGTGGGAAATAACAATAAAGTGAAACAAAACGTTTCTTCTAAAAAAAAGATCTCTAATAAAATAAGTTACGCTTGAAAAAAGCCACTACCAAATAAACTATGAAACTACAAGGACGTTTAGTGAATATTTGTGGACATTAAAAATAAATTTGTATCTTTAAGTTAGTGAGTAAAACCTCAGTTTGTTTATTTGATTCGTTTGATTTAGAGCTGCATTTTTTTTATATGATTCTTAAAAATGTTAGGATACATTTATTTTTAAAAATATTCCTATAATAATCATTAAACCATAATTTTAAATAAATTAATTTAATACCAATTTCCTGGTTTCTATAAGTGCTAAGGGAATACACTTATATCCACCCTCTTTTTACCGCTATGCAAATAAGGATAGGTGGACTTCTTCTATATAGTAATTATTATTATTATTATTATTATAATTATCACCGCGTCTTAATACCCGTTTGGGTTATATGCACTTATGCTAATGTGTAATGGTAGGGTGATTGTGATATGAAATGGAGGACCTACAGTTTAACGTGGAATCCGAACCACGGTGGAGACCTGGCATTCCCCACATTCACAAGATGTCTTGTCAGAGGTGAAGGAAGGGTTTGGTAATCAGATAAATATTTGCCGGGACCGAGGATTGAACCCTGGCCACCAGCACATAAGTCTAACACCTTACCCCTAGACCGCCAGGTCACCGTATATAGTAATTAACTAATTTTTTTTCAAATAGTGTAGTTTTGGTGGGATTGGAGGAAAATCGAATTAAGAACATTATTTTTGCAGTTTTTATATCAAAACTAATTTTTGGTCAAAATAAATCAAACAATTCATGTCACACGGTGACCGCAACAGTTCTTGAATATCTGTCAAAGGTGTCCTGGAATCTAATGAAAAAAAATTCTCGTCATTTAAAAAGTATTCTCATCTAATGCTAAATGCTTATGACAGATAATAACAAATGGTTTTTTCACAATATGATGAAGGAAATTAAATTCTTATTTTTCTAATGTAGCAATTTATTATAGCAAAAAAAAAAATGTAATCATAAGTGTAAAAATATTGATAGTTTTCTAACGTTCCCTGCACTACCACCTTAAATAAGAATCTTCTGGAGGTGAACTGGCGGTCTAGGGGTAAGGTGTCAGACGTTTGTGCTGGCGGCCGGGGTTCAATCCTCGGTCGCGGCAAAGATTTAACTGATTACCAAACCCTTCCTTCACCTATGACAAGACATCTTCTGAATGTGGGGAATGCCAGACTTCCACCGTGGTTCGGATTCCTCGTTAAACTGTAGGTCCTCCATTTCATCTCGCAATCCCCCTACCATTACGCATTAGCGTAAGTGCGTATAACCCGAACGGGTAGTAAGACGCGGTGCTAATAATAATAATAATAATAATAATAATAATCTTCTGGAATGGTATTAAAACACAGTTTAAAAAAATTGTTAAATTTACGTAGCAGGCAGCAAGGTATTAATAATAATAAATTATTATTATTATTTAGCACTGCGTCTTACTACCCGTTAGGGTTATACGCTTTAAATACTAATTACGCTAATGTATTAGGAATTGGGAAGGTTGAATTAGAGGAAGTGAAACCGCATTTGCGTGGAGGGATAGTGGAAAACCATTTAGGAAAAACCACCCCCAGTTCACCCGACCGAGATTTTAATCCCAATCTTCTAATCCTCAGAAGTCTTGCTCAACATGAATTTATCGCGTTAGCTAACTAACTATGCCACCAAGAGGGGTTGATTGAAATAAAATTAATGTAAAAAAACACTTCTTTTTCAATTTTCCATCCATGGTTTAAAAAAAAAAAAAGTAGATGTAGAATAATATAAACACACATATTCATATATACATATGTAGGATGAGAATAAAAATTGAAATTCGGCCACCCCCCCTAACCGGGTGTACCATGCGACCCTATACAAACTCGCTGAGTAGATCAGACAGATCCATCTCTCGCAGAAGAATCCCCCCCCCCCGCCCCCAATATGCCCGTGGAAAGCAGACGTCATGAATTATGCAACGCATGGTCGAACAACTAGATCTCTAAATCCTCCTTACATCTTTCCCTACAACAAAAGGACAGCCTTTTCTTTCTTTCCATATTGCATGTTTATTCTTTTTTATTATTTCTATAACGAAAGTATTTTTTTTCGTTTTGATTTTTAAAATTATAAAGTGAAAGACTATTTAAGGAAATTATCAATTTGCTAGTGATAAGAATGATAGTTTTAAAGAAAGCAAATCTGCATTAGCTTGTGAGAGAGTATGGGAAAAATCACAGGTATAAATCACAGCCATGACCCTCCCCTCCCCCCAGTTACATCCAATCAAGATTCGAACCTTGATATCTCCGTATCTGGCAAATCCACTCCATCGCAAACTTAAATCTTTAGATCACGTGATCACTGGTGCAGGTTAAAGTGATATTATTACCAAGTTGTCGATATAAATAAACCATAGTTTTTCATGGTGAATTGAAGATGGGTTTCCAAAACTATTTTCAGAGTGAAAATACGAGTCCACTTAATCTAAAAGCATCCCTACTCATCCCATTTTAAGTTAGATTGTTCATATTTTTATTTTCAAAACGTACCAATTTATAAAAATAAATTAAGTGTTTATCTGCCATAAATATTTTATGCAATTTACGCTTTCGGATATAAAAAAATGCAAGATTATTTTTAAAATAAATTATTTGTTGCATAAAAAAAATTTCATCGTAAGCTAACACACTTCACCTAGAGCTAAAAAATACCAATCTTACGCCAACAAAATAACTCGTGGACCAAAATACTGCCCCGTTTAACGACAGAGCTGAAGGAATTTCGAAATACATTTTTGGTAAGCGCGGCCTTTCCCATTCGATGTGTGCCCCCCCATCTCCCTCCTCCACCGCGACAGAAATATTTTCCCCAACACCCGAAAGTCGAGCATTTTACGACGCGTTGTACAGAAGATTTAGGTCTCACAAAATGGGGTCAGAAGGTTTTATGAGTGGAAATATGAGCTGATGCTTTTGGTATGGGTGAAAGGAATGGGGTGGGTTAGGGGGAGTGGGTTGAATAGCAGTCCAAGCCATGTGCGTATAAAAGGAGGGTGGGCTAGGTGGGAAGTTATGAGGTGCTATCTTGTGGCCAATATAGGACACATAATGGGAGCCATGCTAAAATATGAGCTCCAATTTGCCCTGTAGAAAAAAAAAAAATTGGGGGGACCCTATGCGACCACAAATAATTTTCAAGTGACACTTTGGTGAAGTGTAGAAGTGAAAGAGGGGGCTCATTTCTTAAGGTGAACCACCTTAACTATATAGGAGGTATTTTTAATATAAACTTTTTAACATTTCTAGAACAAAGATGAACATAAGTGATTGAAATACTCACGTCTTGGACATGAAATAAAAACAAATATAACAATTAAGAGTTGTTCGGGTGTTGTTAAGAATAAACGTAAAAAAATGCATCAATAAAATATGTATAAATAACAACATTCTGTAGGGGCTATTATATTAAGAAAATAGATACACATGTTTGATAAAACACAAGAACCGAACAAACATATTTTATAAGCCATTTGAAAAAATCGCCATAAGCTTTGTATAGTCAGTGTGAGTTAAAATAGTTCAAGCTTTATCGGATGTGTATCACAACGCCCTGTCTTTGGGAGACAATAGAGATTAACAAAAATAACTTTATTCGCACTGTAACAATTTGTCTAGAATTTCACAAAAAAAATCTTATACAAACATATTTTAATAATTATCCTTTCTATTTTTTAATATACTATATAAAATAATTACACTAATAAATATCCCTGGTAAGGGTCCAGTAACAAATCAGTTTGCATATTTAAAAGTCACAGTTCCTTAGTTGCTGGAATTAACATTTTCTGGAATACTAAAAAAAACTAATTATGCTATTTTGAAAAGAAAAAAAATATGATTTTAAAATAATCATTGTTTATGGATTTAATATCGTTAAATCGGGTTGGAATGTGATTTAAATTTCACCGTTCAATCCTTAAGATTTAATTCGCTCAGAAAACGTCATCTAATAACTTAAATTATTTAATTGGATCAAATTAGGTTTATTGAAACAATTAACCTTATGTTTACCAACTAAAACAAAATTTTAAATTGTTCTGTAGCAAAAAAAATAAATGTAACGGTACCAATTATACCATATAATGAGTTAAATTAATTAATAGTTTCGACTAAATTCATTATATTATTCTAAAAATAAACCGGGTTAGTTTATTTATACTCCACTGAAGTCCAAAATGCTTTTTTCTCAAATAAAAAAAGAAGACTTTGTCTACTGTAATGTTCTTGGGAAAGACGGAAGGCTCAAAAATATCGTGACATGGTTTGAAGAGGAGGAAGGGGGAGGCCAAGGGTTAAAAAAATAATTAAAAAATTAGCGAGACGTAATTCAAGATCAGACCATCTGATCCACTGATTGTGGGCACTCTTAACACACGTTATAAAAAATAAATGGATAAAAACTAAACACCAAAATAGGAGTTAAGGTTCTTAACGCTATGAGTATAAGTTGAAGTGTTACGCACTGGGATGCGTTAAGAATCTAACCAAAAAGAAGGCTCTATATATATAGAGCTGAAAATATTTCCCCTTCTTAACAGAGACGACACATAACGCGAGTCGAGTGGATTGGTGAGACTTGGAAATATACCCCTTCACCCCACCATTTGGGCCCCGAAATGCTTAACTGAGGGAAATAAACGAATTAGTGATGATAAATGACCTCATAAGTCTTATATAAGATTTTACTGAGGTGGTATTTAGGTTCATAAGTTAAAATGCATTTTGGGGGCTAGATATAATATTTAACATAGTTAGGAACTAGTACCCAGGAATAATAATTTATTTACAAAGTTTCTAAGTGTGGTGTATTTATTTATATGTTTTGTTCACACACCCCTTCTCACATTTTCCCACCCCTTTCCATAAATTGTTTCATCATTATATTGTATTGCTTAAAATTGTTTATTATAGATGTACAAGGAGTTAAATTCGAGTCTCATCGCAGTTAAAAGAAAATCAGTTATATTTGTTTGAATTTTAGTTAGGTCTTTGGTATATTTATTTGAATAAACCAGTGAATACATCGTCTAGATGTCAGGTACATTTATCCTTGTTTGCCTGTGACAAAGAGGTCGGGCTCAGGACCAGGCCAATTCGTATTGAGAGTGTTTTTTTTTACTAAATAGTTTTCCAAAATCCCTCCCTCCCCCTGTGAGTACATTTATTCTAAATTTTACCATCCCAATCATATTCTCGTAATTTATATATATATATATATATATATATATACAGCCCAAGATAGTAGTAAGAAGATTTGACGAAAAAAAAGGAGAAAGTAATTTATATTATATGCTAGTTTTAATTTGAAGGAGAAATTTATTTATTATTATGTAAACTTCTGGCGTCAATATCATGAGATTAGAGAAAACAATCACTTCAGACAGTTATTTTTAAAATATGTCAATGTTCTTGGGAAATATTATTAAATAGTATCAGAGGTGGCTGAGTGGTCTAAGATGCTGGACTCATACAGCAATTTACTGCCATTGAAAGTAGTTTGGGGTTGAAGTCTCGATTGGGTACTTTATGGGTTTCTATCCACATTTAATTCTCGTTGTGGTTTCTCAATTCTTTTAAAATACTATTGTAGGGGAATTTCCTCTTGGTTACCCAACTCATACCTATCCCTTACTTTAGTACCAGTTTGCGAGAGTGAAGCTGAGCAAAGTAGAAGGTGCGATGATTTCTTTTATACTATTTGCAACTCAACATACCTTCTACTCTAAGATACTTCTAGTCTGAGTAATACAGAAGGTTGAGTAAAGTAGAAGGTGATATGATCTATTCTCTACTTTGTTGTGACTCATAGTACCTCATAATACACTCCACTTTCTATTTCACTCAGCCTGGTTCTTGCATTAGGGAATAAGTCGTTATTAATCCTCATACAATGAGATTATGAAAGAGGCAGTAGTCTCAGAAAGTTATAGGACGAACTCAAAAGTGCGACCAAATATATCTTGAATGACGAAGTTTTTTTTGTAACCCTATTGCTCTACATAAGGAATTAGAGAAATATATATTACAATACTTATTCTTTACTAATTAATTTTTCTTAAAATATGAAAATTTTAGATTTTTATTTATAGAAAGCTATAATAAAAATAATAATAATGATAATGATAATAATAAATAATAATAGTTTAGTTATTATATATGTTAATTTTAATATACTTTATAGTAATAACTAAAGAAGCACATAATATATTTATTGGTTAATAATATATTTTATATAAAAATAAATATATTTTAATATATATTTGAACATATACAATTTATATTATATATTTGTAACATTTGATACATTTAATATTATATTAATATATTTAATTGTTTTTAGCACTGCGTATCATTAACCGTTTGGGTTATATGCTTACTAAGTTCTTATTAATACAAATTTTACTAGTTATTATAATGATAAATATACGATTTATATTTAATTTAAATTATTATATTTATATTTTATATTATACACGAACCCTCATTTTATAAGCTTAAATAATAATATGTGCAATGTAAAATAAAATTAATAAAATCATCTAGTAAATTCCCATTCATAGAATTAAAATAATAACATATTAAAATATTGTTATCATATTTGATTGCAGTTAAATATGAATCCACTTAAAAATAAGGTATTTACTATTAAATTTGGTGACCTGGTGGTCTAGGGGTAAGGTGTCGGACTTCTTTGCTAGGGTTCCGGGGTTCAATCCTCGGTCCCGGCACAGATTTATCTGATTACCAAACCCTTCATTCACCTCTGACAAGACATCTTGTGAATGTGTGGAATGACGGGCCTCCACCGTGGTTCGGATCCCACGTTAAACTGTAGGTCCTCCATTTCATCTCACAATCACCCTACCATTACACATTAGCGGAAGTGCGTACACCCCAAATAGGCAGTAAGACCTGGTGCTAATAATAATAATAAAATCCTATTAAATTGGACCGTATTATATTGGCTGGACCTTGATTTCTTCAGAAACTCTCAGCCCTGACGAGCTTTATGGAAAAGAGGCGAACGCAATCCATTACACGAAGTATTGGAAACCTCGCCGACATCCACGGAGGTAACAATTCTCTGTATTTTTTTTGTATCAACAGGAAGAAGCATGTACCTACCTAACAGACTTTATGACTGAGATAAAGAGAAGAAAAGATAAAATAAATAGATAGAGTAAGAAGAGGAAACAGATATCACACTGAATGAAGACCATGAGTTTCAAGGGAATGTTTGCGATGAGATTTCTGAAAATACTTCAAACTAATTTAATCATTTATTATTCTCAAAGATTTAAATGAGACGATGTGAAAGAATTATC
The DNA here is from genome assembly GCA_902141375.1 of Timema poppense. Classification (NCBI taxonomy): domain Eukaryota; kingdom Metazoa; phylum Arthropoda; class Insecta; order Phasmatodea; family Timematidae; genus Timema; species Timema poppense. The sequence goes on from CABFOV010000130.1 coordinate 208,082, forward strand.
TTGCTAGGCGATATGACAATATGGGTGATTACCCAAAGAGAGAATTCAGAGAGATTGTTAGGATAATGAGTAGGAAATGTGTGTTTAGTAAAAATGTTTATTTTTTTCTAACACATGGTTAAGCACAAATATATTCACTTGTGGACATGACAAAGGGTGTATTCGAGAACTATGTTTGATTCTGGTGGTGTAGATTCAGATGTTTAGTAAAGAATACCAGGGCAGTGCTGGGAGATGATTGTGGGACGGATAACTATCTAGTGATCTCAATCGTTGAATTAGGTAGGAATTCTGTGAGGAAGTAGCGCAAGGGTATTAAAAAAGTAAGAGTGAGAGTGGAAAAGTTGCAGGATTAATGTGTGAGAGCACAACTGAATATTAAAATCCTTAAGTAATTATATTATACAGAGGGGGCCAACAAAAGTTTATACACTTCAACACCCCACTATATATATATATTAACGGACTGTTTTCAGCACTAGCTATACACTTAACGATATTTCTCGCTATAGTTTGGTATGTGTATTATTATTATTATTATTATTAGCACAGCGTCTTACTACCCGTTCGTGTTATACGCACTTATGCTAATGTGTAATGGTAGGGTGATTGTGAGATGAAATGGAGGACCTACAGTTTAACGTAGAATCCGAACCACGGTGGAGGCCTGGCATTCCCCACATTCACAAGATGTCTTGTCAGAGGTGAAGGAAGGGTTTGGTTATCAGATAAATCTGTTCCGGGACCGAGGATTGAACTCCGGCCGCCAGCACAGAAGTCTTACACCTTACCCCTAGACCGCCAGGTCACCCTATTTGTAGTAAAATGTATATATATATATATATATATATATTACATTTTTGTGGTTCCTGTATATATTAAATCTAGATAGGTAGTAAGTAAGACGCGGGGGCAAAATACAACAATTTTTCCAAAAAAAGTTATTCGTAATCAATATTCCTCATTTTACTACAAATACCAAACCATAGCTAGAAATATCGTAAAGTGTATAGCTAGTGTTGAAAACTGTCCGTTAATGATAACGAATGTCGCCGACTCTAGTATCTGGCACTAGGGCCTTAGTAACGCACAAGCTTGAGGCAGTCGTGATAAAAAAAAGAAGGGGGGGCTGTTAGTTGTGGGGGGTCCCTGAACTTCCTACCCCGCCTCCCTCCTCACCTGACAGTAGTGAAGACAGAGCACAGGATTATCCAGAGCTTTAACCCCCAGGACTCGTCGTGGTAGTTTATAGAGGGACTCGACGAACGGAATGTCTTGATACTGTACTGACCTCTCCAGCTTGTGGGACCAATCTGTTCTAAAAAGTTAAGGTGCGGTCGAAGGGAGCGCATGAAATTTTTACGGTTTTTATAGAATTGGAAATTTTTTTTGGGGCCAAAAATTAATAAAATATTTCTCCAGTAGCAACGTAGAGTTTATTTTGCTGCACATGTTAATATCAACAGATCTTCAATATCTGTCAAGGGTGTCCTGGAATTTGGTCAAAACATTTTCTCTTTAATTAAAACAGTTTTGACAAAATTTCAGGACATCTTTGACAGATATTCAAGATATGTTGATATTAGCACGTGCATAAAACTAAACTCTAAGTTGCTACTGCAGAAATATTTGATTTATTTTGGCCAAAAAATTTAATGCTATAAAAACTGTTAAAATTACTCGTGCTCCCTTCAGCCGCACCTTAAGTTTTAAGCAAAAGAAAGGGAAGTATGGCCGAGTCGGCACGGAAAGAACCTTTTCGAGCAGTCGATTTTCAACCTTTATCCCAGTTTTGTATCCCTTCATACGTAGACACATCTAAGCTATCCGAAGAGTTATATTAAAAAAATAGTTAATGCCATCTTCCCTATTAATAAAATTTTTAAACTAATTACAGAATAATCTCGATTAGCCGAGGTTGGGACTTATATTACCTAGGATAATACGGAACACTATATATTACACTATAATATAGTATATCACAGCTCATTTTAATTAGGACCACGTCCTAATTTCCGTTCGGGTTATGCGTCTATGTACTAATTATACTAATGTGTTAGAGATTAGGAGGGTTGAATTGAGACAAAGTGTAATCGCATTTGAATGTTGGGAGACTGATACATCACTTAGGAAAATTATCCTCATAACACTCGACTGAGATCAAGCCCCGAACTCTCCGTCTTTGACAGTGAAGTCTATTGCGTGAGTGACACCTGGAGCCATGCGTCCACAGAATCTGGTCTCACTACATAAATATATGTGTAAATATATATATATAATAAAATAATACCGTCGGGAGATGATTGTTAATACTCGGACAGTAAGTTGTTGGCGTCTCTTCTGCTGTCAAGAAATGTAAGATTCAGAATATACAAATCCATAAATTTACCGGTTGTTCTCTATGGGTGCGAAACATGGCCTCCTACCTTAAATGACGAAAATAAATTTAGGATGTTCGAAAACAAGGCGCTTAGGAAGATATTTGGTACAAAAATGGATGAAGATAGTGGAGAGTGGAGGAGGCTACGTAATGATGAGCCGCATACCCTGTACTAATCACCAAACATTGTTAGGGTAGTAAAATTTCACAGGTTACGATGGGCAGGTCAAACAGCGCGAGTGAGAGTATCTAGAACCACGTTCAAAGAATTGGGTGGCAAGCCCTATGGGGAAAAGACCACTGGGAAGACCCAGACACATAGGGGAGGTTAATATTTGGATAGAACTGAAAGAGATAGGGTGTAATGAGATAGACTGGATAGAATTAGCTCAAGATAAGGATAGGTAGCGTACTTTTTTAAATACAATAATGAACTTTTGTGTTCCTAATGCCATAATGTAAGTAAGTAAGTATATATACCCTATATATATATATATATATATAAGGTATTTTGACTTATGTGGGAATAAACTGGGGTGTGTTTATTATACCTCTAAGTAATAACCAAAATACCTTAGGAACAAATGACTTATGTTCAATATTTTCTGTTATAAAGCGATCTAAATTTTTGTTGGAATTGCTAACTGCCCTATTTTAGACACCCCTGTTGCATCTCTTGTAAGTGACGTATGTTATCTGTGGAACCATCAAACATAGGACATATGTTCATAAGCAATTTTTTTGTGTTTTTATTATGGTCTACACTGTATATAAACCTGAAGCCGTAACTCTCCATGGCAAGAAACTAATTTCTAATAAGTTTATTTAAAAAAAGTTACTCATTTACAAACATTTATTTTTTAAGTTAAAGATAAGAAAATTGTTTGGCGTTTAATATGTGGTCTAGCCTGCTCTACAAATAAGAGTAATATTATATCGACTAGATTAATTTAGATACTTTGTTCAGAATATGATTGTATCTAAGTTCATAAATATAACTTCTGTTGTTTTTATATAAGGATTTCTCACTACATTTTCAAGCGTATGCCAAGAATAGAACACAAAGCGAAGTTTTTGTTGTTGTTGTTGTTGTTGAAAAGAGGATTTTGAGAAAAGAGACTCTTTAGATATAGTTGAATGCATGCAAGAATATTTCACCCATTCGTAAGGTGCTTGATGCTTCCAAAAGCCTCTCCCAAGCATTTTTCAAGATAGCAAGATCACTTAGGAAGACACCCTGATCTCCCTGAAATGCGATGCTGCATTATATCAAGAAAATATAAGAACGTAACCGTTTCCAAAACGTAGACTTATCTTTCAGAAATATATTTATACTTCAATGCAAGTTTTGAATTGATATTTTGGTTAGGAGAGAAGGTAGTGGGGGGAAGGGGATCGGATAGGTATTGAGATTTATTTTTCTCTTGATTTCAAGTTTTACTTTTTTCTAAAATAATGTTTAAGAAATTTTAAGAAATCAACAATGTTTCGTTTATTTTGCACCATTTCATGGTCTTAGCTATCCGATTTTTTTAAGCACTAAATCCTACTCGTTACGGTTAGAAGTATATGCACTAGTTATGCTAATGTGCGATGTATGAGTAAGGTTGAATTTAGAAGAAATGAATCCCCATTTGTGAGAATAACTGCATCGTTTCTTGGTCTTAGCTATCCGATATTGCTGTTGTCGCCCCATCCTACTCGTTACGACTATAAGTATATTTACTAGTTGATCTAATGTGCTAGGTATGAGGAAGGTTGAATTTAAAAGAAATGTGTCCACATTTGTGAGAAGACCGAGTGGTAAAACCATTTATCATAAACTGCCCTCAGTACACCCGACCGAGCTCCGATCTCCTTGTCATTGGCAACTTAGTAAACCGCAAGAGTGAAAGGCCCTTAGACCGGTGAAGCGGCTTATTTAACTGTATACTTAGGGTAGTAATGAGGATTTTATATTATTATTATTACTATTATTAGCACCGCGTCTTACTACCCATTAGGGTTATACGCACTTACGCTAATGTGTAATGGTAGGGTGATTGTGAGATGAAATGGAGGACCTACAGTTTAACGTGGAATCCGAACCACGGTGGAGGCCTGGCATTCCCCACATTCACAAGATGTCTTGTCATAGGTGAAGGAAGGGTTTGGTAATCAGATAAATCTTTGCCGGGACCGAGGATTGAACCCCGGCCGAGGATTTTATAGTTTAAGATTAGATATTTATAGGGAACCTTGGCAGTGTTGAGGTAAAATGCTCCTCTCAGAACCAAATGTTCATGGGTTTAAACCGAGCCAGGGCGAATCGATTTTCTTAAGTCTTAAAAATTCGTAGCACAACTCCCTTTGGAGGGTTAATAAAACCGTCAGTCCCATGTCGATTTTGGCATGAAAAATATCCCTGGAAGGTATGTGAAAATACCCTTCCATAGCAGAATTTGTAGGAAATTTCACTCTAGCTCATAGAAATGATCACCTGCTTCGGTGGCCACGTGGTCTAACGCGCTACTCTCGCAGTAGATTGGACTGCTTACGACGGGGAGATCGAGGTTCGAATCTTTTTCCTGTTGTACTGAGGGTTGTTGTTCCTAAATTGTTTTCTACTATCCCTCCACGCAAATACGTGTACATTTCTTATAAATATAATCTTCCTTAAACATAAAACCATTAGCGTAACTAGAACATAAGCATATAGCCCACACGGGTAGTAATATGCAGTGCTTAAAAAAAAAAGAAATTATTGTACACAATTTAAACACAGACTTTTTAATACTGTGTAATTGGGGCTAGCTTTATTTGGGGCATACTGTATATTCAAGCAGACACAACGAAAAAACATACATTGCTTTCTGGCCGCGAAGAAATACCGTGATATCAGTATCGTCAGGGTATATACCCCAAAAAAACCCCTTCCCTCATGTTTGCTCAGGAGCGGACATGATGGACGGCCCAAGGGGGATGGAGGTGGGGGGAGTGAGGCGGTTAAAAAACAACCCTAGATCAAATATCACGCCAGTGTACTCGGGCTCGGTAAATAACAGCTCATGACCCCACAGATAGATACAGGATCCAGGAAAAAAAAAACAGCCTCCGTACAATCGCAAAATATATACATTTTAAAAATATATGTAAGCTTGTAAAAAAAAAAAGAAAGGGTATGATAGACCTCTGGCAGCATAGTATCATCAAAACATTTACGGTTCAGTAAAATAACGAAGATGAGAATTTTAAGAAAATAGCCTTAAGTGCACTTCAAGCATGGTTTAAATTGTTTATTTTCTTTAACTCTCTTTGGTTGGGAAAACATTTGAACTCATTTTAAATAAACATGTAATATTTTATCTAAAATAAGCATATTTTGGGACATTCCTTAACATTTTAAAAATTATAAGAAAACAAATTTAATTTGCTGGTTGAAGTTTTTTGAGAACTAGCTAATTAATAAATCTGTAATAATTATGAAGTTAAATTTTAAAATATAGATTAATATACGAAAAGACACACTTCCTCCAAGCAAATGAAGTTGAATTTCCTTTAAATTCAACCTTCTTCATTAGCATAATTAGTAAATAAGCGTATAACCCGAACAGGTAGTAAGACGAGGTGCTAAAGAAAAGTATTAAAAATTATGTAAATAAGAGTTCAGATTAAAGAATTAAAAAAAAAAAGATTACTGATAATAAAATGTCATTATAACATAAGGACACTAAATTTTATTTATACTCCTGGAAAAACAATTTCCTTAAACAAAGTTTTCATAACATTAAATATATTCCATTGACTCAATAAATAGACATTATTTGACCATTTGACTCATTTAAATGTCAAGTTATTGAGTCAATGGGGATATTTTAAATGTTATGAAAATATTTGTTTAAGGAAATTGTTTTTCCAAGAGTATATATAATATTTAGTGCCCCTATATTATGACGAAATTTTATCATCAGTAATTTTTTTTTAGTCTTTAATCTGAACTCTTTATCTTCACAACTTCTAAATAATAATAATAATATCTAAGTTTTAACTTATATTTATTGATTTGTTCCTTACTAAAGATGTATTTATAATGTTTCTAAAATATTTTTCTATTTGCTCTAACACATTACTTTCACGCAAACACGGGCACATTTACTCAAAATACTACCTTCTTATCCTAACAGGGTAGTTGATTGCGAAGCGATCGGTTGGTAATTATAGTGTGGTGGTGGGAAATAACTTATCATTAAGGGTGTTTGAATATAATAATAATAATCATTTGTTCTGTCTTTCGACAGGTCCATTGCTTGTCCAAAATTGGGTCCCTATCATAATGTATTATCTCTTTTTATTTTCGATCCTAAGGTAGTGATAATATCTGTCAAAATGTATTAATGTATAAAATAACGCTTGTTGTATTGAACTCTTTTAAATATATTTTTAAAATTTCAAAACTGTATCTTCCTATCTGAATGTGACTGCATAAGTTATACATAGAGTAAGATTCAGGTAGGTAGATACTTATGAGGTTCTTTTTCATAATACCCACCCTTTATTATCGTTGTAAAAGAAAGCATAAACAAGGAAGAAGGGAATTTTCTTAATATCCGTATAGAATATTGGATCTATAAAGGATATTACACATATCCAAGATAATACAGTCGAATATTGTTATTCATAAGTTACGTGAGTCTGTGGATTTTTTTGTAGCACCATGTATTACTACCCGTTTGTTTTATACTCTTTAGGTACTAATTACACTAGAGGGATAAGTAGGATTATATTTAGAGGAAATATACTAGCATTTACGTGGAAGGAGTGTGTAACACTATTTTGTTTGAAACAGCCTCAGTACACCCGACCAAGATTCTAACCTCGATCTACCCGTCACTGGAAGTCTAGTCAACTGCACTTGTAATGCCTTAGACCATACGGCCACTGAAATGGGTTAATATGTATTGTGTTTTTTTCTTTGTTTTATCTATACACTGAATATCGAAATAAAATTAACGAGAACAGTAAGTATCGATATCAAAATTTTAATCTGGAATTTTTTTTTGTATCAAATAATAGTTTCAACTTTTGTATGATAGTAATAATAATTGTATTTTCATATTTATTTAATTACTGAAAGTTATAATAATCTGGATCTTAATAACCTGGAAATATTTTTTTTTTATCGAGCAATAATTTCAACTGTTGCATAACAATAATAATACTAATGTATTTATGTATTTATCTTAACACTGAAAACTATAATGATTTAACTTTATTACAGCATAATTAAGTCCATCATGTCTGTGTTATATGTCGGAACCTGGAAGGTATGATAGTATTGTATAATGGATATTTTGAAAGGTTTTACCATATCGGCTTTCAAAATGTCCATGAAAATTTAGCTGATGGAAAGTAATTTAATAGCTAAATCTGATCAGTAGTAGATTTTTTCAATATATTTTGTACACTTCTTTAACCATAATAAACATTTAATCTCAACATGAATGAAGATAGCATAAAAGTTGTTTCTTTTGATACAAGAATGTGAGTATTAATATCAGTAAGTGTATCGGAAAAAAGTCTCAAGTAAAAAAATACTAGTATCGAAAGTAAAATATCGATAAGTATCGATAGATTTTTCACATCCCTAACCCGCAGCTTATAATTATAGCTATGAACTACACCCACCCTAGTGAATAGTTATATAGTTATATATCTTAAGATCAAGAGTCGTTAAATATTTGTAATTAGCATAGCAACATTAGATGATAAGCTTTTTAGATGAAGAGAAACGTTTGTCATTAAATTCCAGGACACCCTTGAATAATATTCAATATTTGTTGATATTCCAGTGTGAAGAAAGTTAAACTCTATGGTTCTAGGGGAGCAATAATTTATTTATTATGACCTAAACGTTATTGATATAAAAACTCCGCGTTCACTACATCCACGCATTAATAATAATTAATCTTTGTCTCTGTGGAGAAAAGCTATGTACAGTACATTTTTCATAGAAACACAACTATAAACGGTAACTAGATCTATCTTCACATATTCATACGCCTAGGTCATGTGATCTGAACTGTCACTTATAATAGATGGGCCCACTATGAACACATTTATATTAACACTTGTAATATATAAAAATGTTACCAATGTTTGCCTCGAAAAAATATGTTATAATAGGCCCTTATTTTGAAAATTGAACTAAATTGCATTTTTTTGTATGTGTTAAGTAGTATTGTAACCATGTTTAACATCATTATCTGAACTAACAGTGGATTTAAACAGCATACAAAATGTTATTATATGTTATTAGCACGTATTATTTCCTGTTCAGGCTATACGCATACATTAGAATTACTAAGATGGTGTAGGGATGAGGAAAAAAGCATTTTAAAGGTTATCTAGCCACATTTGCGTAGAGAGAGATTGAGAAACCTTTAGGAAAAAACCACCCTCAATAGACCTAACTGGGATTTGAGCCCCCATCTACCCGTCATGAGCAGGCCAGTCTAACATGAGTGACACCACCATGACTGTTCAGCCACTGAAGCCGGTATATTATAAATTAATATTTAGATTAAATTTTCGTCATCTTTTACCCAAGCTATGTTTACTACAAGAGCTGTGTTTTCCTTCATCCTCCACTTCTCTCATCCCTTATCATATTTCTCATCTGTGATGTCGCTAACCCCTTTTGTAAGAGAGAGGGTTAGCAAATATTTCAAGGATGTCTACGAGAGATTTAACTAATGAACCCAAGTGTTAATTGATGTAATTAGCGTAATCTCATCTTTCTCTTCTTTCTCTCTTCGTTCGTTCCGAGCGCTTCAAGTGTGTTTTTGGTCTCAAATTTCAGCTTTCCACAAATTGTTTTGAGTTTTTTTTAACCCTTTCTTCAAAAAAGACTCTTGAATTACAATCGCTTTGTCACCAAAGATTAGAGTGAAAACAAAGTAAAAGTATGTTAAGGGTAATATTTTTTTATAGTTTTTAGAATTTAATTTTTGTGCACAGTAAATAAACAGGTGCTTAATTCAGTTGATACATTAAGTTTTATCTTTTACAGAATATCAATAGTTATGGAATATTTTTCATGGGCATAACATAGCAGGGATATTATTTAAATCTAGGTTAAGTTATGAATGTACCGTAAACAGTTTTTTCAATATAATTATCCGTTTCAAGGCAATGAATATTAAAAAAAAGTTTTTCGTTAAAAAGATTATCTCAAGTTATATAATTTCCAAGCAATATATCGAGTATCTAGGACTTTTTTTTTTATAAAAAAACAAGATATATTGTGAAATTAGTGTCTTAAGATACGTGAACCCCAATTATTTTCTACGAATATAATTAAAATATAATATATTAATAATTTGTTTTTTCTGTAATAATTTTTAATAAAATTCTAATATAATCACTGTTCAAGATTAAAAACCAACTGACACATCTATTTATGTCCGGAAATTACTTAAAGGGTACGTTATATAAGGGTATCACTAAAATTTTGGTAATATCTCCTCAAAAACTTTACTAAACGAAATAACTTATCATTCAAAACTTTAGGACTATTGAAAATAGAAAACTTTTATTTGAAATAATTCTTTATAAAACCAATAGATTCCAAGCTATAAGCATATATTATATATTTTTTAAAGAGAGGTCTGAGAAATGGGTAGTTTATTGTAATGCTCTTAGCTGAACAGAGGTGTTACTTTAATCTTAATATGTTTCTGAATTTTAACTCCGACCACCCCGTAACGGGTAAACCAGACTAGACTAGATTTATATCTTTGTCGACGTGGCTATCGCTACGTGTCATGAGTACTTCACAACTTTAAATAATAATTATGCCATCTAGTTATTGACACACATTCTTTTATTTTCTATTTTAAGAACTAGGTTTCAATCGTGCTTTTAATTGACAACTTCCCCATGAACAATACTGAAAGTAATTAAAAAACAAACAAATCAGAAATAAAATGAAACATAATAGACGTTTGTGACCATGTTTAAAAAGTACACGCTTACCATAAAACCCTATATTATATAGGAAATGCCTTATCTGACAGAATAAATTGCAAGATCTACTTTTACGTGTCCATACGTCAAGAAATGTATATATATATATATATATATATATATATATATATATATATNTATATATATATATATATATATATATATAATCAATACCTATAAAATAACACTAATAATTAGTAAAATGTTAACAATTTTGGCCACAAAAAGGTTTGTATTTCATATAAATCCCTTGGCTATGATAATATTACTGTATTGTTTGTATATCATATAGGTTTTTTCACAGGACCATATAAATGTATACGTGGTCCTACTCAGGGTCTATTTAAGGGGTTCTCAGACTTTTCTCTCTCACGGCACAGTATATCTCCTCGAGATGAATCGCGGCACACCGATCGTTTAGGTTGGCAGTACTTGGAACTGACGTCAGACGCACATGCGCTGCTAGACCAATAACATAACAATTCTCTTTGAGTGTACTGTGAGAGTTTTCTGCCGGATGTTTTATGGGTTTTGAAATCAGCGAAAACGTAATGTATTTAAATTTTATGTTGATTTATGGTATGGCTTTAATGTTACAATGGTTAAGTTTTTGGTAAAATGGAAAATAGTTCCATGCCATCTTGTCCGCAGGCAGTACCATTGGTTGGTACAACTTGCAAGTACGACGACGGTTACCTGAACTTTGGATTCACGTATGCTGTTCTTGAAAGCTGTCCGATTCCTGAATGTGCGGTGTGTGGGAGGAAACTTAGTAATGAGAGCATGGTTGCAAGTAAATTAAAAATACATTTAATTACAAAACACAGTAATTTTACTGGATAGGACAGGAACTATTTTAGCCGTTTATTATCATCTGGTGTAAAACAAGCAAAATCTGTGGAAAAAAGAACAACTATGGCTGAAAAAGCCCAATTAGCCAGCTATAAACTGGCTGAGATATTAGCGACGAAGATGCAGCCTCAAAACATTTTGAGTATTTGATTTTGCTTGCACGAAAAACATTTTTCAAATCGATTTTAGGAGAAGCAGCTGAGAAAGAAGTATCTTTAGTACCATTGTTAAATGATACAATGCTTCGTCGTATTGATGACATACCTTTAGATATTGTGAAAAATGAACCTTGAAAATTGAGCGACGTGCGAATATTCGCCCTGCAGCTAGATGCATCAACAGACATCAGCCAAAAGTATCTTGTGTTGAGCTACATAAGATTTGTTTACAGTGATTAAATCATTGAACAATTTTTGTCGTACACAGGATTACTTAACATGTCAACAGGATTAGATCTATTCAACTCCATCTCTAATACCTTAAAAAACAATTAACTCTTCTGGAAAAAATGTGTTCCTGTCTGTAAAGATGGTGCACCATGCATTGATTGGAAGATTCAAAGTTTTCATTGCAAGACTAAAACATGGGTTTCCGAACGTAGGCTCCACTTATTGCTTCATACATCGTGGGGTTCCAGTGGTGAAAACTCTCCCAGGTAAACTTAAATGTATTTTGGACTCCGTTATTAAGATGGTCAACTAAGTTAAATCAAGAGCTTTAAAACATGACTTCTCAAACAAATATTTCTTGAAGCGGGTTCTCACCAAAATACGTTAGTCCTACGCACAGATATTCGTTGGCTGTCAAGAGTAAACATTCTCTCAATATTTTATGAAATAAAAAATTAGTTACTTAACCTCTATATTCTTGAAAACCCGGACTTTATTTCACAATTAAATAATGAGGAGTAGTGTGCCAAGCTAACTAACTTGGCTGATATTTTCAGCCATTTAAATAGCCTGAATTCAAATATGCAAGGCAAAGAATAATATGTGTTAAACTCAAGTATCAAACGAAATGGTATCTTATATAAGCTTATACTGTGGAAACTACAAATGGAAAAGAAGCCGATGAAAATGTTTCCTTCTACAGCTGACGTAGATCCTCAAGGAAAAATTACATCAAGATCTTAGAACATCTGTCAGGTCTTGAAGATAAAATGAATTAGTGCTTCCCTTTTCTGGCCATCAATGAATGTGACTTGGTACGCAATCCGTATGCAGTATCACTTGAAGCAAAAACCCACCTAGCTCTGAAAAAAGACGAATAACTCGCTGAACTACAGGCAGATCGCTCCCTACAGCTGAAATATGGAGAACTAACACTTGCTAAGTGTTGGAAGTTAGCAATGAAGGAGCACCCAGCAGTATCCGAATGTGGTGTAAGAACGGTGTTGCCATTTTCTACTACATACCTCTACAAATTGGGTTTTACGACACTTACAAACATCAAGAATAAGAAAAAAGAACGACATATTTCCATTGAACAGGAAATACGGGTCTGTTTATCAGAATGTATACGTCAAAGAATAGAGGTTTTGTGCAAGAAAAGACAAGCCCATTTGTCGCATTAACTAGAGCTATCGGTATATTTTATTGTTTCGACTATTCTTAATTATAAACATATTAACAATATTCATATTTTTTCCTCTTTTATTTTTTCCTATTAATAATCCTATATTTTTATTCAGAATATAATTTCTTCAGTAAAATAACGACCAGAATTTGGCGGCACGCCTAGCCAGTCTCGCGGCACACCCTTTGAGAACCACTGGTCTATCTGAACCTTTGTCTGCGACCGGCTCACTATAGAACTCTCAGTACTGTACCTTCATATTGTTTCCAAGGAGGATATGTCTCCAAGGAAATCGCCACGCCACTCTCTAAGAAGGAATACCCAATTAGACAGACCCCGGGCTTGATTAGAACGTAGTGAGCGCCTCTCGTGGACCTAGTTCAACACTGAATAACCGGAGAGGGTGGGAAGAAGGGGCAATATGGACTCAAGATCTGGAATAACAACGTAGAATGTAAGGTGGGGTGAGGAGGGCAATGTCCAGTCCAGCGTGTACTCCAAGCGTCCGGATGAAATCTCATTAAGAAGTTGTGAGAGGATATTATTTGCAAGATATATATGACTTTAACAAAGTCAGGATTTTTGTTAGCACCACGTATTACTACCCACGCTTACGTACTAAATATGCTAATGGTTTTAGGGTTGATGAACGTTTTAATTATAGGAAGGGTACCAGAATTTACGTGGCGGAAGATTGGAACACAATTTTTGGAAAAAACACCTTCGGTACACTCGACTGAGATTAGAACCTCAATCTCCACATCATCGGCAATATAACCTACTGAGAGATTAGCGCGTTAGACCACGCGGCCACCGAAGCGAGTAGCATGTTTTATTGATGTATCAAATTTTTATTCCATACACAGTGGATGTCGTTTTCAAAAATATGTTAAATTTGTGCAAAAAATAAGTGCAATGATTGTCAGCACATGAGTGTGTGAACAGTTGTTTTCTCTTATATGGAAAGGAACAAACACCCGATATATAATGACTTACGTTCATCCATGTGTCTTCAATTATGAAATTAAAGTCACCATAAAGTTTAAAAGCTTAGCACTAAATAGCATTGCCATAAATAAATTGTTCCATATTTCTGGTAAAAGACAGAAGTTACGGTATTTTACTTGGACTAGGCCGGAATGGGGGGTGAATCTATGGCACGCTAACATGAAAACGAAACACACGAAATATAGTTTTTTTTTCCAACGTGGTATAATTTTTTAAAGTAAATAATACTTCGACATCAAAGTAACAATATTACAATGAGTTTTGCGAGGTCAAAGATCAGAAATCGTCTTGGCTCGTACTAAAGTGAATCTTGGGTTCTGTTGATCCCAACAAGTTATGAAATCAACATAAATATCTTGGTTATCAAAATACAACAAGTTTCGAACTAATACGTAATATATTATGTAATTCTTGTTTTTCGCACTTACATCAATTAATTTTCTTTCCCTCCCCCCTGAGATGTTGAGATAAATGTTTTTACTTTAAGATACTAAAGTAAAATATTTCTAAAACACACACACACACACTGACAATTGGATAAAGTTGCCATCTTTATAGTCATTATTAAAATAGTTACAATTTAATAAAAGTTATTCATTACATTTCATAATTTCATAATAAAAGTAGATAAAAAAGTGGTACACTAAACTTTCTCAAAATTCAGCTAGTCCCCAAGTTTCACCATCGCTGGTCTAGGCTGATAGAGTCAAGTTTGATAGAGACATTCCCGAGCTCTTCAGGGCAAAATGAGAACGTTAAAGAATGAAAAAAGTAAAATTCCCACCCAACAATGTAATGTTAAGAGGAAAGGAATCAGTAGCGTGGTAGTAGAAGGTAGGACTGGAAGGTTCATCTGACGGGGAGAAACTTGGAATAGGCGTGGCAGTTAAGGATGTCTTTGGTGCAATTAGAGACTCGGCGCTCATTTTGTCTTCTTCTACGAGATCAGCCCGAGTCTTGGAACGCTACGACAAATCTTCCTCATTTATAAAGTGAGAATCATCCTTACTTCTTTTTTATCGTCACGTCTAACTATCCCTTTGGGTCATACGCCCTCATAATGTTTGAAAGCGGTAAGATACTGAAATGGATATGCAATTTTAAGATTCCTTTTAAGAGAGCAATTGAGCTATAAACAAATAATAATATTTAGCACCACGTCTTACTACCCGTTCGGGTTATACGCTTTAAGTACTAGTTACTCTACTGCATTAGGAATTGGGGAGGTTTAATTAGAGGAAGTGAACCCGCATTTACGTGGAAGGAGAGTGGAAAACCATTTAGGAAAAACCACTCGCAGTTCACCCGACCGAGATTCGAACCTCGATCTCCCCGTCCTCAGCAGTCGAGCTCAACACGACGAGCGCGTTAGCCAACTACGCCACCGAGGCGGGTTGCTATAAAAAAATTATGTTGTCACCTCATAACTATAAAACATATAAATGTAGGTACTTAATGTTAATCCTTTACTTGGTCCACAAGGGAATGAAGATAATAGAATGTAAAGGAGGTTATATAATGATGAGTTAAATACCTTGTACTTATCACTAAACATTTCCGAGGCAATCATATCTCACTGATTAAAGTGTGAAGATTACATTAGACTGGACCTGAAAGATACAGGGTGTAATGAGGTGGAATGGATAGAACTAGCTCACGATAGCAATAGGGTACTATGAGGTGGACTGGATATAACTAACTCAAGATAAGGTTAGGTGGTGTACATTAGTAAGTGCGGCAATGAACCTTTGAGTTCTTAATGCTATATAATAAATAATACTTGTGTTATACTTTCCTTTTTTTTGAAATTTTGAAAAAAGTTTACCAAAGGTTATAGCATTTTTTAAATGTTGTAACTGAAGGGTGTTTCATATGACCACCAAGCTTATATCAAAGTTGTTTATAGATAAAATAAAATCCTTTCGAAGGTCAATAGGTTTGAAAAAGATGAATAGTTCTGTCAGGTTAAGCAGATTGCTACGCGCATAAACGGACCTCAGCTAACACAATTTCGTGGCCAGCCTGTAGACGACCGTAACGGCTTCGCAAATATAACGAGGTGTACACGGAATGAATGTTTATCTTATTTCAATATAAAATTTTGGTAGTGATCGTATAGTGGGTTAAATTAATTAAAGAAATAATATATTTAAATTTATTTTAGCAATTCACTCGATACACGTTACTCGTCGTATTTAGTGTGAGAGTGGCCGTCAACCGATTTAAGGTGAATTACAATATCCACTGCTTGGTCGTAATATAATATAACTATTACGTGCTATCACGCCTGATTATTTTTTATTATAATAATTATAGCCGCGGTGACTAACCGAGCGACTAACGCGAAGGGTCGGTTAGAGGTTCACAAAAATATGACACCCCAGAGTTCACCTGGGAGCGTCCTTGGCCGTAGCCCGATAAGACAAGAGTACGAAGTCTCCTACGCGACCCAACGGATACTATTTTTTAAATATCGAATAAATACTCCCATTGGTCCATAAGATCCAACATGGACGAACCTAACTATTCCCCCGGACCTTTAGCGCGGTCCAAGACAAGGGAAGGAAACCACCCCTTTTAGGAAGCTATTGTTACTGTCGGCAGCGACTCTCACAATATTCTTTAATACCAGGATGGCAGGTTATCAACCTTACAATACCCCGTTATTGCCTATAGGGTTGCTAACACATCCCATTTTCTGATGTGTTCACAAAGAATTGCATCAAGATCTTGTCAAAATTGTACCTGTGCTAGGTTCTCCATTCTTGGCCACCATTTGAAAAATCATAACTACGATATGCTCTACGTGTAAATGTATTCACGTTGATACCTGACCGATGAGTGTTCTACTGAGTTATGAGAGCTTATCACAGATACAGTTTAAACTAACTCTGCTCCACGACACGACAATGAATACGAGAAACTTTGGTAATCAACCGTGTGGTTGATACGATAACAGGTCTGGGTATTGATTGAAATCGCAGCGTCTAAGTCCCCCAAATAAAACTTCCAAGACTTGTAGTTAGTTTATATAAACAATCTTTATAGTCATACAACTGTAACGTAGGAGATGTTGTCTAAATAAGCAATGCAGTGGCGTTAAAATATTTTAATACCGCCTAAAAATATCTACCTTCAAAGGTGGTAGTCATCTCTCTGGACGGATTACATTATGGTTCTAGCTTATGGACTACGCCAAAGTGGGAATTTTCAATGTAAGATTGCCATCTTTCAATCCATACGGACCCACTTTAGTGGCTGAACAATATAATACGTCAATATCATGTTAGACTGGCCTTCTGATGATGGGGAGACCCGGGAATTTAATCCTGGTCAGGTCTATTGAGGGTTATTTTTCCTAAATGGTTTTCCACTCTTGTTCCATGCAAATACGGAGAGACTACCTCTAAAATGTCTCCTTCCTCAATAATACCCCATTAAAGTAACTATAGCATGTGCGTATAACCTGAACAGGTAGTAAGATACGGGAATAGATAAATAAGTTAATCGGAATGTACGTTTTAACAAATAAAGCTTCTTACTTTATTAAACTATTTCATAAATTATATTTTATTATTTATTTATCTATTTATTTACATATATATTTTTATGAGATCTCAAATACTTTTTTCAATGAGTCTGTATTATAAAGGTACCTAAGGATTTTTTTAAATATAAATTTCCAAATTTAATAAAAGTTTATCAAAACTTTCTTTGATCCCTGGTAGTAGATGAAGCATAGTTTACCGCAACATCTCAATTTTTTTTTTCATTAAATGCGAAAATACCCTCTTATTCTATTTTTTTTTATATTTTTCAAAATTTCCACTTTCCAATATAAAGGCCACTTAGCTCCTAACTATGTATCCTGGAGAGGAAAGTATTTGCCGATACTTTTATTTACCTCTCTTAAAATGCCTCAGGTGGATGAAAAACTGAAGTTGGGTTTTAGAAGAGTGAGTGTTTGGGGGGAAAGGGGCAAGGACAGCCCTTTTAGGTCGTGATCAGGGGTCAGCTTGAGAGATTATTACTGAGGGAGCACGTGGAAAAAAATAGTAATTATTTTACCCTGCTTTTATTATTCCACTGTTAAAAAAAAGTGAGGATATCAAATATTTTAAAGGCCATTATAAAAAATAAAAAGGTAGAGGTAGAAATGTGGTTGCTAAATTGAATAGGATATACTATAAATTTAAACCACTAGGCAAAACTTTTTTTTTGTAAAAATATTACAAGTTTTCATTAAGGCCAAGGGGTGTATACAATAAATATACATTTACTAACTAAATTTAAGCCTAGCCCTTTGGTTTTCTAACCAACTCTCTAGCCTTAAGGAAATTGAAAGTTCAGGACAAGATAATCAGAATACTATTAAAAACTATCACGAGGCATCTCAATCCAATCCCTAGTCTGACACCAAACCAAATCATATTTTAACATTATACTCCATTCGACGTTTTTGTCTACCGCGTATAACCCGAACGGGTAGTGAGACGTGGTGCTAAGTATTATTATTATTTAGTCTAACAAGCTTCAAGTTTCCCAATTAAAATTTTGGGTACTCGCCTCTAATCACACATATCCGCCAACTGGACAACCCTACTTCAACCTATGTGCTTTAATTATTTGAAATCCATCATTGTTTCCAGCTTATGGACTGGGTCAGTTTTTATTCAAACCATATATTTTACACTGCCTGCTTTCTAGGCATGTTTTAGTTTCATATGCCTTATAATCTAATTGGTGACCTTGCGGTCTAGGGGTAAGGTGTTGGACTTCTATGCTGGCGGCTGCGGTTCAATGCTTGGTCCCGGCACAGATTTATCTGATTACCAAACCCTTCCTTCATCTCTGACAAGACATCTTGTGATTGTGGGGAATGCCAGGCCTCCACCGTGGTTCGGATTCCACGTTAAACTGTAGGTCCTCCATAACATCTCACAATCACCCTACCATTACACATTAGCGTAAGTGCGTATAACCCGAACTGGTAGTAAGACGCGGTGCTAATAATAANCGTAAGTGCGTATAACCCGAACGGGTAGTAAGACGCGGTGCTAATAATAATAATAATAATAATAATAATAATAATATATAATTTAAGACTAGGATATGCACAACATCCAGCCCCCGACCGTTAATTCGTCACTGTGAAAGGATAAATCCAGATTTCACAAATTATACATTTTTCAAACCCGGGACCAATAGCTCACAAGACAGACACGATACCAACTGAGAAAAGGTTTAGGATACTTTAATTATACTCACCTATTAATACACAATAAACTAAAATATTTGTTACTCTCTCCAAATTATTATGTTAGTTAAACCCTCTTAGACTTAAATATTCCTTTATAATGTGTTCTCAAAACTCTTAATTCTATTCGTACAGAGTGAGACAAAGCTTCACAACCGTTAAGAACGGAGAGGATAATACATTTTTTAATATATATTCTCAGTTACCCACTTAAGTAGAAGAATGTTCTAGGGTGTAACTCTAATGTTAGACTTGACTGCTGAAGATGGGGAGAGCGCGTGGTTCAAACCCCAGTTGAGTATACTGTGTATGTTTTTTTCTAAATGGTTTCCTTGTCTTCTTTCACGCGGATACGCGTGGATTACCTTTAAAATGCTTCATTCCTCATATTTTCCCCATTTTAGTAATTATGCGTATAAACTAAACAGGTAATAAGAAACGATGATAAAATAAATAAATACATTCTCAGTTTAATATTTCAAGAAAGAAGATGAAATAATCAGTTTATAAAATGAATAGTAGCAAGCATTTCCTGAATGAATTCTGTTATTGACCGTCTCTCGAATTTCATCCCAATCAGAACAGTTCCCAAGCATTTGAGTTTGTAAAAAAAAAGCACACAATAATAAAAATATCTTTGGTGGCCTCGTGGTCTAACGCGCTACTTTCTGAATAGACTAGACTGCCGATGACGGAGAGATCGAGGTTCGAATCTTGGTAGGGTGTACTGAGGGTGGTTTTTACAAAATGGTTTTCTACTCCACCAACGCGCAAATGCGTGTTCACTTCCGCTGACTATAGCCTTCCTAATCCCTAAAGCCATCATCGTAATTAGTACATAAGCTGCTAGTAGGATGTGCTCTACGTCGATCTATATGAAATATTTCCTTTGAAATTCAGAGTTTCGAAATTGGTTTCAATAAAAGAAGTAAAGCTGATCGTTCACAAATATAGGAGAACCTAATTTGATTCCAAGTACCCTTTATCTTTAAACTTTAGTAACCAGCGTCGGTGGCTACGCAGGCAAGTGTGTCAGTATCGTTTCGTATTGCCTTACGTTTACATGAAGGTCAGATATATAATCCTGGCAGGAGAGAGAGTTTAGTATTAGTATGGATTAATTAATACAATACAATCCAGTAACATAAAATACAAATTACAGATTATTACAATTTACATTTTAATTTCAAGTTTAGAGATATTTATTATCATTACTATTCTAGAGGCCTTAAAGAAAATCTGATTAATGCTACTCTTGATACGATTTACTGAGGTTTATTTCCCTCGATTTTTTATCTTTCTCTCTCCACGCAAATACTGGTACAATTTTCTATAAATTACTCTTCTCTAATCTTTTCTCCGTTAGTATTAATAGGTGAATATCCTGAACCTGTAGTAAGTTCATGTGAATTTATGTAACCTATATAAAAAAAAATGTTTCATCATTTTATCATTTTAAGGCCTACTTATAAACGAGAATCCTTTATCGTTATTTTGGTAACAACACAAGTATTTAACAAAAAAAAAATTAAGCAAGGTATCTAATTACATGACATTTACCTTCACTAAAAGCTAATTAGCACCAGTAATTTGGGAGCACTTAAAACGAAACACAGAGGGTGACAAGTAACGCTTTGTCCCGTTAGGGAGGGGGTGGGGGGCACGCTCGCAAAAACAAACCTTTAACAAGGGCCTTTCTCTCTTCACCATACCCCCTCCCCTTTTCCGTTAAACATTGAGGTCCTATATACATGGGGTATTTTTTTTAACCCCCGTTTAGCCCCTTCTACTTTTCACTTCCTGTTCCTTGGATAGCTCGGGGGTGCGATTAGCCCTAATGGTAATACGATTACTTAACTTCCTTAGTGACTTCTCAACACCCCAACATCATCGCCGCCCTCACTCTCCACATCTTTTACCCAACAGCTTGTCGTGAAGAGGGTCAGAAGATTTGTTGTTGTTGCTGTTGTTGTCTTAGAGGCTAAAAAGACATTACCACTTTCGTGTCTCTTTCCCTTTCTATTTAACTTTATAACTTTATTAACTGTTAGCAATGGTCATTTATTATATTATATTTATATGAACTTCGATGTCCCGATAAATGGTATCAAAGACATTTCGTATCACCCTATCTGAAAAGGTTTAATATTTTAGTTAGTTAAATTAGGTTAGGTTCGGTTAGGGTTAGTTTGAAGAACAACAATCTGACATGAGAAAGCATCGATTAAAAAAATAGTTCTTGCTTCTCTCATAACTAAAAAAAATAACAAAACAACCAACAACATCAGCAGAGTTTATTTAAATTAAATTAATTTAAAATCTAAGACTGATACACCTTCTCATCAAATGGTTCAATTTGTCACATCCTAAATATTTTAAAGTCATTAATAGACTCTTCTCAGGTAGCCATCTCCTCAGTGATACCATTTGTTGCATCCTAAATATTTTAAAGTCATCAATTGACCCTTCCCAGGCCACCACCCACTAGCCATCACCCTGAGGGGTATGAAATGTCACATATTCTAGTTAAGATTTATTTGAATTTCATTATTGCCCTCTTATTTCTAGTGACCTTCAGAAAAAAAATTCATCACCTTCTTTTACTAAGATAAATTACACTAAAGTCTTGATCATCCGGCCTAAAGCCGGATAAATCGGAATTCGAGCATAAATTATATTTGAGTATGGGTTTACCTACTTTTTTTTAATCTTTACAGATCATTTATCTTTTATTTGATAGAATTTGACCATTTTTTATTATGATTGCAATGTAAAATAGGAATAGAGTTAATTCTTGTAAGTGGACCTTAAAATATTAAACGATGTGGTAATTTTTAAAAACTTTATTATACAATAGTATATTTTAGAAATGGAACATCGGCTAAAAATCAAGAAAAAAAAGTAAAAAAATAGAACAACAAAGGTTTTATATGGGATATGTAGAGGTTTGTTTATTTTAAAACGTATTTGCTTACAACAAGGAGCGGACTGGATATTAAGGAGTGCCGAATAATCGAAGGTCGAATATTCACGAGTCTAGTATATTTCATTCATACATTAATAAAATAGTGTTTTTTTAATATCACCCTTTCCGCCCACTTACACAATCATTCCACGTATTCTCATCGTAATATCTATCCATTTGACGGTCAAACTAAACTATCCTACCCACCTTCTAATGGGAGCCGTTTCATCTATTAAGCTACCTCGAGTAACACAAGCGGCGGATTTCCAAGGCAGACCAATTTATCTTCTCAAAGCTTCCAGGCTAAGCCTCTATAACCGCACTGTACAGTTCCCAATAATCTCCATGTAGCCCATAACACATGTGTGTTACACGGGTCGCCCATATGAGCTTAACATGAGGTGGGAGGGGAGGTGGGAGGTTATGTATGATGTCGCTTGGAGGCCGGTGCTTAACAGTATTACAGAAATTATTATTCTATTTATGAGCTTAGATCTTCAAAATATATATTTCTCTTTTAACAATAGCTGTATTAATTTTTAACTTAGATGAATAACAAAAATAAATGTACCAGTATTTTACTTTAGCCAATAGCTATTTTAAAATTACACATTATTTTTCAAGGAGCTTTTATATTATTAGCACCACGTCTAATACTCAAACGTTAATATTATTATAATATATTTGTAAGGTACTTGTGTATTTTTAGGTGCTGGCCTGTTATAGGTCTTACGACTGTTGGCCAGCACTATAATAAAGGAAATTGAAATAATAATTATTATTACTATTAGCACCATGTCTTACTACCCGTTCGGGTTGTACGCACTCACGCTATTGTGTAATAGTAGGGTGATTGTGAGATGAAATGGAGGACCTACAGCTTAACGTGGGATCCGAACCACGGTGGAGGCCTGGCATTCCACACATTCACAAGTTGTGATTAATACACGTCTTGTCAGAGGTGAAGGAAGGGTTTGCTAATCACATAAATTTGTGCCGGGACCGAGGATGGAACCCCGGACCCCAAGCAAAGAAGTCTGACCCCCTAGACCACCAGGTCACCCATACGTTATTAGTTGTACGAATACGTACTAATTTCACTGGTTGGTTATGGATGGGTAAGATTGAATTTATATGAAATATCCCCGCATTTGCGTGGAAATAAAGAATGGGAAACCATCTAGGAAAAAAACACCTTAAGTATACCCAAAACAGAATGGAACCATGACCGTCCTGTCATCAGCAGTCTAGTTTATTGCGAGAGTATCACCTTAGATCATGCGGCCACTGAAGTTGGTCAAAGAGCGTTTATAAAATTGAATGTTTCACCTAAATACCTTTTTGAAGCAAGTAAAATCATATCCCACCAAAAACATTTATGTAAAAAAGTGCCAAGCTCTACAGTACCAATTTTTTTAAATGCATTCAGCCTCAAAATGAAGTGAGATCCAAAAGAATAACAAGTTTAATAAATTTACATTGTATTTCCAAATAACTCGTCACTTCTGATATACTCCATTCACGGTAGGAGTTACTCTCTGAAAGGTCCTTTTTCCTACCAAAATCCTAATATATAATATATTTCTGGTAGGGAAAAAGGCCTTTCAGAAAACAATTCCTACCTTGAACAGACTTTATATACTCTAACTGTAGACTTAAAATCAGATTTGCGCACTTATATGTATCTAAGAGAAGTGAAAATGTATTCGCAAATACATTCCAAGTTGAATTTGTTATTGTTTTAGAGCTCACTCCTCTTCCGAGGATGAATAATTAAATGATTTTTTCGCTTTAGAAGTTGTCACGTTCTTTACATGAATGTTTTTGGTGGGATATTAATAATTTTGTGAAGATTAGTTTTAATGGTCTACCTACTGTAATAAATTAATAAAATACCATTATTACTTTTAAATTATTTGTCTTGGAGAAATAAAACAAACTATTGTGGAATAAACTTACAAAGGGCTTTTAAAAATATATGTCACTTTTCTGTTATAACAATTAAAGTCTGTTGCCTCTACTATACCCTTACACACACCACCCACACCCTCACCTATCTTTTCCCACTTTTGGGAACCAGGTTGTAAACCCAAAATTTAGTGTTTTACCCTTGGTTTGTAGTCCAAATACTGCGTCTATGCCACTTTTAGAGGTTCTAGGTTGACTGGAAGTAAGTATCCTGCTGTAACTTTTAATGATAAGCGAGTTGGTGGAAGAATCCTAAAATAAACGTTTTTATAACTACCTATACAACTTGCCACTTAAATTAGAAACTTCAACTTTAGAAAGTTGACTAGAATGGTAATTACAATAAGAGTTGTTACTATCCGGCCTAATGAATCGGAATTCTGTGCCGGATAACGAAAATGCCGGATAATACGGAGTTTGAGTGTGAATAATTTTCAGTATGTATCTACCTACTTTTTAAATTGTCATATAACATTTAACTTTGTTTTAATAGAATCTGCCCATTTTCTGATTGCGATGTAAAATAAGAATAAAGTAATTATCGTAAGGGGACAGTAAAAACTAAACGAGAAAGAAATGTTTAAATCTATACTATGCATTACTTTATTTTGGAAATGTAACACCGGCTAAAAAACAAGAACAAAAGTTGAAGACAGAGCTACAAATGGATTACATTATAGATTAAGTAACTGTTTTATAGTAGATACCTACTAGTTTGTTTAATTTTAAACACACTTGTTAACACCAAGAGCTGGGCCGGATGGTTGAAGATAGGATAATTAAAATTCTAGATTATTAACAAGTTGTTAAAATAAAATGTTAAGACATAGAAATATTGTTCATAAAGTATATAAAATAGTTGATTAATGAATTCGTTAAGATAGTTGATTTAATAAATTGAAATTGTAAATAAAATGTATAATTAGATTAATTATTGTGAGAACCTATTGGCAAATGATGAAAATTAATCATATAATGAATAATTATTCATCATCAATGATATGTCTAAAAATACATGAAAACATGTTAAAAGGTTGTTGTGAAACTTACAGATAACCAAGTATGTTTAAGTTCTAATAAGTTAAAATACAAATTATGATATTTATGTTAAGAGGTTAACATCTACAAAATAGGTTATAATGAAATAATTGAGAATTGTCATACAATGACTTGAGAATATACCATTTATAATGAAACAATGTTTAAAGTTTGAATAGTGTTTAAATTATAGTTTACAAGTATAACTTTAATTTATAGGTTAACAAATATGAAACAAGTTTAAGTGAAGCAGAGATTGTAGTCTAATATTCTAAGGCTCATCTCTTTCCTTGTCTCATAGCTCCTTGTAGATTTCCAGCATTGGAATGATGCTGGAATACTTTATTCCGTCATGTTTCTACAATTATTATAGTGTCATAACATTGACGTTATAAAATGAAATTAAAGAAGCATTAAGACAAAATAGGATATAAAGAGTTATAATTAGAGGATGAGAAAAATTGTTATGCAATCATAAAATCATAAAAAGAATAAGAATTACTAAACAAACAAACTTTAAAATGTCATTGTGAAAAACATGAGTTGATTCGACAGCGAGATTTTCACCTTATATATAACTAAATTGATGATGAATTATTCATTATAGTTTAATGTTCATAATTTGGCAATATGTTCTCACCATAATTAACCTAATTATTCATTTTGGCTTATAATTTCAATTGATTACATCAATTATCTTAATGAATTTATTAATCAACTCTTTTTAAATACTTTTTTAACAATATTTGTAAGTCTTAACTTTTAATTTACATCCACTCCTTGTTTTTAACTTGTTTAGAATGTTCTCTAAAATGTTAGGTTGATAAATGTTTATATCTCTACCATTCTTTGAAGCCAAGTTAGAGAGGTAAAGGGGGCAAGAGCTGTATCGTGTTTAAGTTACCGACCACCATGTGCCTGGATTTTTATTTTTTTGTTTACATACTAATCGCAGATACCCACACCAATTTGCTCGTGGTATAAATGCTAATCTCACTCAGTCAGGAATTCCACTGACAGAGAGGTCAGGTTTCAAAGCCTGGCTTGTTGTACTAAGAGTGTTATTTACTAATTTGTTTCCTACTTTCTACCTCTAAGCATATTTGGGTTAATTTCCTCTCAAATTCAAACTTATTCATCCTTATCACATTAAATTAATTTGGTTAATATGTGTGTTTGTTGACAGAATGGGTTATGAGACACAGTGGTTTTAAAAGCTAATCAGGATTCCTAATTTCTACATAATAACAAGTTAACATAGTTGATGAAAATGTGGGTACACTTCATCTAAGTTTAACCTACCTAATCCTTAAGCCCGTTAGCGTAGTTAGTATATAATTGTATAACCCAAACACTTAGTAAAGTGCGGTGCATATGTCATTTAATACTAAACGAGATGCTTAACCTACATATTTTCAGCATTATAAAATATACTAGATCTATTTTCATGTGGGGTGACCTGGTGGTCTAGGGGTAAGGTGTCAGACTTCTGTGCTGGGGGGGGGTGGGGTCCAGGGTTCAATCCTCGGTCCCGGCACAGATTTATCTGATTACCAAACCCTTCATTCACCTTTGACAAGACATCTTGTGAATGTGGGGAATGCCAGGCCTCCACCGTGGTTCGGATTCCACGTTAAACTGTAGGTCCT
>CABFOV010000130.1:235039-246746 GCA_902141375.1 Timema poppense
TAATAATAATAATAATAATAATAATAATAATAATAATAATATTTTCATGTGTTCATATCGCATTTATAAAAGAACGCTCTATCAGATGCTCTTCCTTTTCAGAAAGTACATAATGCATTGAACATTTATGAAACATTTAAATGTTACTGCCCTAAAGAAGGATAATCACATAAATAGCTTCAAGTGAGATTTAATAATATCGTACTTGGCCTACATTCATTTATACATAAGCCATACTAAGTGTTACACACTTATCCGTTTTTGACGGTTCCACTAATGAATTATTTTGTAAATGTTCAGACTTCTGTGCTGGCGGCCAGGGTTCAATCCTCGGTCCCGGCACAGATTTTTCTGATTACCAAACCCTTCCTTCACCTCTGACAAGACATCTTGTGAATGTGGGGAATGCCAGGCCTCCACCGTGGTTCGGATTCCACGTCAAACTGTAGGTCCTTCATCTCATCTCACAATCACCCTACCATTACACATTAGCGTAAGTGCGTATAACCCGAACGGATAGTAAGACGCGGTGCTAATAATAATTTTGTAATTGTTTTACACATATTAAGGTTATTTTTATGATGATCTGACAATAAACGCACTTAATATACTAAATTAAGTTACAACTCTACTTCCTCATAAAAGGTACGATGTAAAACAAACGGGTGTGATAATTCACCAACTCCCCCCTCCCCCTTTATCCACTTCATAAATATGGTGGTGGGGGGGGGGAGGATGCAGCTTTTATCCCACGCATGGTTTGGGTACGAACAAAACCCCCTTCATCTAACTTTACTCGGTTCAAACACCCATTGTGGCCCTTCGTAGCAACGAACCCTAACGGGTGCCCATTTAAACATCGGAAACAATGATGGTCACGATATTAAATACGATTCAATTGACTATCAACGGATGGAGGGATGGGTGGTTGAGGGGGTGTCTATAATCCAGAAAAAAAACCAACCACCGTTGGTCCGTCAATTTAATTATACGGGATAATAGAATGACCTTATCAAATATCGAAAACTGTTCACAATATCCTCCCAAACCCTCTTCATACTATATTTACCATCCCTTTACAGAGGTACCGAAGCGTGGTATTTCAGAAAGCAACTCCGATAAACATATTAATCCAATCAGATTTGAATATAATCTCGTAATACAGTTTCATGTTTTTAAGGATGGTAAGGATTTTTTTTTAAATCGTAAATTAAAAATGGTGGTGGGGTTTATAATGCACCTTTTATTATGTTTATACAGTATTTACAGCGAGAAAAAATTTACTCTTCGATAGATTTCTGGTATTCAACAAAAATTTCAATCGTCTAAAAAAAAAAAAGGTATGGTGCAAGACTTACTCTTTTATCTTAAAGTAAAGACATTTACTAAAAATTCATAGGATTTGTGAAACTAAATAAAATACATTATTGCAGAAATGATTGACCAAAGAGCATAAATGAAATAATACACAGGGTTAAAGAAACATAGATGAAAGAGGAACATCTCTGTCTGTCAACCAAAGAACATAACAATCATTTTCACATTTCAAAGATAATAGTTAATTTTATTTTATATATCATCTTACAGCTCAGAAAATATTGATTACGATAAAAATTGGAAATTTCCTTTGATGTAAGCTACCCTAGAAATGATTTTCATTAAAGAATAAAAAACACTATTTTATTATTAATCTTAAACTGTGTCTAAATACAACATTTAATCAAAATCGTTGAGTCAGATTTTGAGAAATTTGAATTTTTCTGTTTTTGACCGTCAGTAAACTACCTTGGAGTTCCTACCAAATTTGTTCAAAAACATTTGGATCGCCCGGAAGGTTAGAAATTTGATAAGAAAAATACCTTCAAAATTATTAGAGTTCAAAGCATAAAATTATTTCAGAGCTACGCAATGTTGTTGGGTACAAATAATTTTAATCTTTATCCAAAGCTAAGATCAATATAATTTTATTATTATACATACATTTTTACGAATTTATAAAACAGTGCAGATAAACTATTTAGTTTGGATATAAATTTAATCCTCTCAAATATAGATGATCTACATTAAAAAAATAATAATTATTAAGTCGATTTTTTCCTCTACCAACTTTCATTATCCATTCGGGTACCAAACCTTTACCCTGATTAATCTAATGTGCTGGGGAGGAGGAGAGTTGAATTTATAAGAAGTGTATCCACATGTTCCTGAACAGAAATCGGAAAAAAACTATTTAGAAAACAAACACCCTTAGAACAGTCAACCAAGATTTGAACCTCAGTCTCCACATCATCAGAACCCTATATTTAGACGGTAACGTATTTGACCAGTGGTATTCAACCTGAGCTACGAAAACCCCCAGGGGTACGTGAATTTTAAAACACATATTTACAAATATTATTTAATGATTAGCACCCACTTCATTGGCTATATGGTCTAACGCGCTACTCTGGTGTTAGACTAGACTGGCGATGACGGTGGAGGAGGGTGGTGGGAGAAGAATAGGGAGATTTGAATCTCAGTCGGGTGTACTGAGGGTGTTTTTCCCCATTTTTTTTCCACTCTCTATCCATGTAAATATGGGTCAAGCTAATATAAATATAACCTCTTTAATCCCTAGCATATTAGCATACTTATACATTGGTGTATAACCTGAAAGGTTAGTAACACGTGGTGCCAAAGAAAAATAAGTGTTAATAAATAATTAGAGCCAGATATTTACGATTAGCCAATAGATACCCACCCGTAAGATCATGCGATCCAGGAGAGCCATTTTATGTTAATTTTAGATGTATACTAATTTTCTAGCTATATAGTTTAATTAATTTTATTTTAAAGTGTTTGTGACTTTTTTAATGTGTATTTTTATTTGTTAGTCACGTATGTGACCTTGACTCACATTTTTAATGTGTCATTTTAATAATTTTCAGATATATTATAACTTATATGTAATTTTTAAATGATTAATTCATTTTAATTGTTAATTAATCTATATACACTCACTATATTAAAAAATTTCAATTTCACATAAAAAAAATTTTTTTTTTGCACTTTATATTCAAATATATCAATAAAATTCATATTGAATTATATTAATATAATATAATATAGAATATGTATAACTTTCACTATGAACCAACAAATTTGATGCTACGAATAAAAGTTGGTGACCTGGCGGTCTAGGGGTAAGGTGTCAGACTTCTGTGCTGGCGGCCGGGGTTCAATCCTCGGTCCCGGCACATATTTATCTGATTACCAAACCCTTCCTTCACCTCTGACAAGACATCTTGTGAATGTGAGGAATGCCAGGCCTCCACCGTGGTTCGGATTCCACGTTAAACTGTAGGTCCTTCATTTCATCTCACAATCACCCTACCATTACACATTAGCGTAAGTGCGTATAACCCGAACGGGTAGTAAGACGTGGTGCTAATAATAATAATAATAAAAGTTAAGAAATAAATTATATACGGGGGTACTAGTGTAATAGACAATTCTACCGTCATAGCAGATTAGTCGATTTCAATGAATCAACTTTCCGGACGTAACAAAAGATAACGTGAGCAGCACTACCTAGACCCCACCATATGTACACTGCAACCCCTCTTTAAACTGAATGTCATGCCGCACAGGGGTTGTGCCATAAGGGAGGGTGGACGACATTTGAGGATACAATACCCACACGAGCGGCACCATTGCCGGTAGAGGGACAGAGGCAGGTGTTTATATTCACATGTGACTCATAGCACTTAACTCTGAGAATATCAGTCAGTCATTCAGTCAAGGGTCTGGTAGAACACAGGTATAGTCAGAGTCTAGACAAAATGTATCAATGCTCCAGTTTAGAAACATGATATACATACCTTACGAGAGTAGAACCTTCCAATCTGGTGGAGAACGGAAAAACTGGTATTTCACACATGTGATTTCATAATCCTCACTGCATTTTCGTTTTTACCCTACATACAACTACCCTTTAGGCTTATATGCATTCATATTAACTATTTCAATTTATTAAAGATGAGGGAGGTACTGTCGTAGGATTTTAAAATATGTATTTGAGAAATAATAACCCTTAGTACACCCTACGAGGGTTCGAATCTCAACCTCCCCATCATTGACAGTCCAGTTTTTTTTGTACAAGAGTGACTTCTTAGACCATACGACCAACGAATTGAGTTGCATGAAATATATTAATTACACTAGTATTTTAAGGATGGGCTAAATATAATTTAGAGGAAATGTACCAAAATTGGCGTGGAAGAATAGTGAGAAACAAATTAGGGGAAAAAATATCTCAGTACACCTGGACAGGATTCTAGATTCGACCTCATCCCTACCAAAAATCTGACGAAATAAGTTTAATAGTTAGACCTCATGCTGAATAGTTTGTATCTCCAACATTAATATTGGTTGGATCCCTCTAAGTTACCTTCTTCATCCCTAGTCTATAGATTAGGCCGTTTAGCAACCAATGACCCGCTTCGGTGGCCACATGGCCAAACGCTCTATTCTCGTGTTGGAATAGACTACCGATGATGGGAAGATCGAGGTTTGAATCTCAGTCGGATGTATTAAGGTTGGTTTTATCAAATTTGTTTTCCACCCTCCTTCCACGCAAATTTGAGTACACATCCTCTAAATATAGCATTGAAAAATTCCTAAAATCAATAGCGTAATTATTTCATAAACACATAACCTGAACTGATAGTAAAACGCAATGCTAGAAAAAAAAATGCAATATGTTACAACACATTTTCTACCAAAAAAAAAAAATTGCATAAGTGGGAACATATGTGAACTAAACCTTAATCCTGAAACGGTCGCACGGGGTCATCATGACCCAAGTGATTTGTTTTCCATTTTACCTCCCCCACCAAAAACATTTTGAGGGCCTACCTTAGAGTAGTTTCCTCTTCAGCAACTCTAGGCGTTGTTACCGCTCAATTACCTCTTAGCGGTTGTTGATAACACAACCTCTTGGGTCATCTTGACCCCTTGTGACCTTTTATGTTAGTGTAAAATCCAGATTTTCCTAGAAAACTGAAAGATGATATCGGGGCAATTTTGGTATAAGAATGCCACTCACACCTCTCAGAAGTAACGACTGTCGCAGAAATTCCCAGAAACGTTGTGAAACATGTCTATAAAATTCAAGAAATAAGACCTACCACGCCTGCCCGTTGTGCCTAAAGTATATTTGTGGGGATGGTGGGAAGTTAACATGGGAAGAGTGTCTTGAAAATGTTTGAAGGTGTTGAATTAATAATAAAAGAGCGTATAATCCGAACGGGTAGTAAGACGCGGTGCTAAATAATAATAATAATAATAATAATAATAATAAAAGGCGACAATTTACTAAAAAATACAATTGTTTTATTTTTATAATATTTTTACGTTTTGAAGCAAAAAAAACTATATTATTTTGTATCAGGTTTTTGTTATGGTTGATCACTTTCTTTCTCTGAATGTTTTTGTAGATGAAATAAATTTTCTTTGAAGGGTTAAAGAATTTAAAATGATATATTTTCATCTCAAACAAATGTCTTAGAAGAATATTGAAAAATGAATAAACAAAATCATGAGCTAAAATAAAATAACCAAAGAAGAACATTTATTTTTTCAAAATTAGACTTAGCTATTTTTTAATGCATATTTGTTTGAAAAAAAATTGTTAGATATTAAAATTGGATAAAATATTGTTTTCTGAATAAAACATAAAAAAAAGGCGTTAAAATACATTACAGAAGTAAGGGTAATGGTGACTCCACGCAACTGCTTCAGGGCTAAGTATTGGTCTGAATTGTCAGTGAAAGAGAAACCAAGATTACTATCCCTGAAGATGGATTTACCCAAATTTTTTACCGCCATAATTCCAAGTAAGGTATACCTACACATACAAGGGGTTTCCAAATAAAGGCCCACGATGCCTCTTTTTCTGTCCACGAAGTTTCTTTGGAAAAGTAATATATTGTAGTAGAATTGATTATTTTAGCCAAGAAAGGAAAGTTTTGACTTGTTTGAGAAAAATCCATGAAAGCTACAACTGGTGTCCTTGTTTAATTTATTCTTTACATCTAACGTATCAAAGATAGTATATTTTAGTTGGATAACACGTTTTATATATAACTAAACATTTTAAAACTAACACTTCTTATTTAAATCACAATTAAATACCGATTATTATTTATTGCATACAAAAACTAGCCGATTATTTTGAGGTTCCCCACCAGACTCGAAGATTCAATTGTTCCCCTTGGGCGCTTTTAAGTTGGAAAATCCTGAAATATTCAACTTAATTAAGTATCTTATATTGACGCAAAGAGTCAAATGTTCTAGGTTTGATTCCAATGATCACTTTGTTTTTATTTTTTACTTAACTGAATTTTTCTTGACTAGATACAATATTAGGAAGAAGAATAGTTAAAATACATCGTGAAATATAGGTTGTACGTCCACTCAGATAAAAACTTTCCTTTCGAAGTCCACGAGTTCATACCTCACCAGCACCACGAAGATTAAATCTAAGGTCAAAAAATTAACTTCATTAAACCACGAAGCAAACGAAACAGTTAGGGTATGACATAATGTAACAAAGAGATGTAGAAAAGAAAAAAAATGAAGAGGAGATCCTGAAAAACATAATCCATCACTTCGGTCTTTTCTTTTCACCGCGTCTGTCGTACAATTTGCGTGTGGGAGGGTGTGTGTGTGTGTGTGTGTGTTGTGTGTGTGTGTGTGTGCCAGCGTCGATGATTTAACGAGTGCTAGCTGGAGGTAAAAATACTCCTCCAACCCAAAGAGCTACCCTTATCCTCCAACTCACTCAAACTCCCTTAAAACCCACCCAACGCTGTTTGCGTTGAAAAACCCTTCACCCACCCTTTTTTCACCGGTCTCCCTTTTCATGGGTTACCACTAACAACCGTCTCCAAGGTGACAGCCTCGGTCCGCGGTAGAGACGCGATCTCTTCCCCTCCCCCCCTTTTTTTTCTACCTTGGCGTCCTTGTACCAACGCATCTTTGACAGGTGACGCCATAAGAGATGCCATGTCTTATTAGAAGACGCGTAATACCACGTGTTTCTTGAAGGAAAAACCACACCACAACGCTCTAGACTACAATTGACGTCATTGTGTCTTTAGAAATAGGCCAACCATCTCTAACAGAACCAGTGTTCGAATCTCTTAGAGGTATTTAATATTTATTTTTTTGTTACCAGCCTCGGTGGCGTAGTTGGCTAACGCACTAGTCGTGTTGAGCTCGACTGCCACGGTCGCGAAGATTGAGGTTCTTATCTCGGTCGGGTGGACTGGGTATGGTTGTACCTAGATTGTTTTCCACTCTCTGTCTCCACGCAAATGTGGGTTTACTTCCTCTAATTCAATCTTCCCAATTCCTAATCCATTAGCGTAATTAGTACTTAAAACGTATAGCCCAAACGGGTAGTAAGACGCGGTGATAAAAATAAGTACACATAGATTTTTTTTTAAATGACTATGTAGCCATTTTTTGCGAATTAAGACCAAAGTTAAGTAAATTTTTGTCAATTAAAAATTAAAAAATTAAATGGTAATATAAATATTTTCTAGTAATTAGTAATAAATAAAATACATTTTTGATGTATTAATCAGATCAATTAAACCTGTAAAACATTGTTCCAGACAATGTTATATTGTGCCACGTAATTTCAATGTCTTTCATACTAATTAACCCGTATCCTTTCAACGGTAGACCAATTATAGTAATAGGCTTTGTTTGATCTCTGATAGTAACTACACACCAGTTATTTTTCAACCCACCCACCTTTTTTGAAAAATAACCCATTCTTGAACGGTCTTAGCATATACCAAGTTTTCTATTTCATAAATATCAAATTCACTTAGGGTCGGAAGCAACCTAGGAACAAAATAAGGCTATTATGTCATTGTTTTCATCCGATGTTACTATTACTATTAGCACCGCGTCTTACTACCCGTTCGGGTTATACGCACTTACGCTAATGTGTAATGGTAGGGTGATTGTGAGATGAAATGAAGGACCTACAGTTTAACGTGGAATCCGAACCACGGTGGAGGCCTGGCATTCCTCACATTCACAAGATGTCTTGTCAGAGGTGAAGGAAGGGTTTGGCAATCAGATAAATATGTGCCGGGACCGAGGATTGAACCCCGGACCCCCAGCATAGAAGTCTGACACCTTACCCCTAGACCGCCAGGTCACCCTTTCATCCGATGTTAATAATGTTTTACTATCACGTTCTATAACAACACAATGTTTCGTATATCCTGAGGGCTAAGAGTATGGTGGGGGTGAAGGATTGGATGGAGGGTCAGACTTACTACCCCATTAGCATGTAGGGTGTTATGTTTCACCCTTCTAACGAAACAAAACAAGCCCTCAAATTTGCCCGGGAATAGAGTGAAGAGGTCCAATTACCAAACGCGCACTCAGTTCTGGATACAAATTAGTGCTATTTAGTTAAATGTTTTCCGTCCTAGTATCGAGTAGGCTACTAATTAAAAGTAAATTAAAAATCTTCAGTGTAATTCAATTGACAAATACATATCTCATTACCGAAACTTTATTTATGGGAATATAAATTGGAGTCCTCATTCCCAAGCTGTCCTTTTTAGTAATCATATAAATAAAGGAGCTACGATTCTTTATATTTTAAGCTAGTTAGCTGTAATTAATAATAAATGCTTGAGTTTACAACAAACTATTTAGTACAGATTAATGTTTATTGATTTATAATTTGAAATATAGGCCTATTTTTAAATTTTATACTGTATATGCTAAGTGTAAAACTCTTATTAGTAAAATGATACTCTTTTACTAATAGATAAGTATTTGCATGGCGGTCTAGGGGTAAGGTGTTGGACTTCTGTGCTGGGGGTCCGGGGTTCAATCCTCGGTCCCGGCACAGATTTATCTGATTACCAAACCCTTCCTTCACCTCTGACAAGACATCTTGTGAATGTGGGGAATGCCAGGCCTCCACCGTGGTTCGGATTNATTTATCTGATTACCAAACCCTTCCTTCACCTCTGACAAGACATCTTGTGAATGTGGGGAATGACAGGCCTCCACCATGGTTCGGATTCCACGTTAAACTGTAGGTCCTTCATTTAATCTCACAATCACCCTACTATTACACATTAGCGTAAGTGCGTACAACCCGAACGGGTAGTAAGACGCGGTGCTAATAATAATAATAGTAATATTTGCATGGCAAAATATGTAACTATTGTAATCATATGAGCACAAGTGAAAGGGAAGATGTCCTATTTTAACTAAAATGTATTATTTATTTATCTGTTGGGCAATCATAATACCTTTATAATGCACTATAAATTATGATTAAAAGAAACCTCTGATATATAGAAATTAATTTAATTAAATATTTGTCGGGGTCCTTTTTGTGTTTGCGATATAAAAGTTGCTGCCCTAGAAAATGTATTTGTGACTTTCCCCATTTTTTCCCTAGTACCTTCAATTTCAAAACTTCTCGTCAAAGGTTAAGTTGATAATATAATCAGTGGTCAACTCTAATTGGGGAAATTAAGTGAACGTATGAAGACCATTAAAACTAATGAACGCGTTCGTGATTAATGGGAACCAAAGTTTTGTCATGGTGTTACTTACTAAGTAATATGGGCATTCCAAAACGAAAATGGATTTAGCGTATATTATAGAGGTGTTGGCCTAGGTGCTTTGAATAATCAAACCAATCAACGTGAAATCTGTGAATCCATGGTAAGCCGTAAACTATTATTATTATTAGCACCACGTCTTACTATCCGTTCGGGTTATACGCACTTACGCTAATGTGTAATGGTAGGATGATGGTGAGATGAAATGGAGGACCTACAGTTTAACTTGGAATCCGAACCACGGTGGAGGCCTGGCATTCCCCACATTCACAATCTGTGCCGGGACCGAGGATTGAACCCCGGCCGCCAGCACAGAAGTCTGACACCTTACCCCTAGACCGCCAGGTCACCTCAGTGAACTAATACAATTACATAGAGATAGTGTGACATAATCCTAAATCAGAGTTGATAAACGATAGCATAATGCTGACATTTATTTTATTTTCATAGATTTTCCCCTGTTCTTAAAGTGTGTACAAGAGAATCGAGAATTAACATTAAAAAACTTTTTTTAATATATAATACAATAATTTTACTGATTTTTCTCTGTGTGTCATACGTGATTTCTTAACTTACACGTTGGAAAAAAAAATTATGCTGCACTGCACAGATTTTTTCCAACACTTTTATCTTAAGATATAAATTTACTAAAAACTCGTAAAATTTGTGAAAATTAATAATAAACATTGTGTTAGAACCACTACACCAATGTTATAAATTAAATAATATTAAGGAACACTGTTTCAGAAATTTTGAGAAAAGAGAAACATCTTTATCCACCAAAGAGCATAAAAATTAATCTCATCTTCAAAGACCCGAATTAAAAAGTACATGTATTAGCTTATAGCTAAAAAGTTATTGATTTTATAAAAAAATTCAAATATCTATTTTTTATCTTTAGTAGTAATACAATTTTACAATGAGAGGTTATTACGTATTTCAAATAGTTGCGGTGAAATGATGAAAATTGGAAATTTTCCCACATTCAAAATAACCTCAAGTAATTTTCACACGATAATGAGAATTTCCATCTTGTTTATAACGATAAACTGTGGCTAGATGTAGAATGTATTGAAAATCGTTAAACAAATCTGGAGATTGTTTTAATGTTTTTGCCCTTCATTAAACTAGACTTAAATTTAGGGTTAGATATCTAATCACAAAAAAAACCTATGGGGTTCCTTATGAAAACCACAGATACCCAAGTTTTAGCCCAATCGATAAAATAAATTCAGCTCTAGCCCAACGTACAGAACGACAGACGGGCAGACGGATAGATAGATAGACGGCATTGCAAAAATCACATTTTTTGTTCCAGGGAGTCATCAAACGTTGATATTTATCAAAACCTCAAGTTTGATTTTTTTTTAGACTTCTGTTTACTTTTTTTAGGTGTGATGCACTTATTAAAATTAGTTTGTAAGTATGATTATAAAACATATCTATACCAATATTTCAAATAAATGCATTATATATTAAATACATACAAAAAATATAATTAGAGTTCATAATATTAATACGAAGATTAAGTTTTCATATAAGCTTTATTATTATTTAAGGTTGCATCAACCACGTTTTAATTTTTTATAGCTTTTTTATTTTATGAAAATTACTGTGCTTTCTAAAATTAGTAATTCTTATTAAAATAAAACAATATCTATTGGTAGTTACCACAATATCCACTTTGCTACATTTAAAAAAAAATCACATATATTTTGAAATATCAGAATTTTGTTATTAAATTATTTTTTTAAACACGTTTAAGTGGTTGATATAACAATAAAAATATCATGGATAGTTTCCATTAATGTTGGTTATATCATTTTGATTTTTTTTTTCAGAAAGAACAAAAGCATTCCAAATAAACCTTAATATAATGTTGACGTCAACATAAAATTCTAAAAGTGTCAGATGTAGTCTTAGAGTAAAATCTGTACGTAATTAGCGCTTGATAAATAATAAAAAAAACCTCCCACTACTGACCAAAAATCATGGGCTTGTAACCCCTACAAAAGCACATTTCAACGACAGGACAGTTTTTAAGAGAGTGTAGA
>CABFOV010000130.1:247818-293700 GCA_902141375.1 Timema poppense
TTTAAACGTTTGGTATTACTGACCGGGATAAACATAATATCCAGTTCAGTGATGTGTGTATACTACAAGGTGGCCCACGGAAAAATAGCCCGCCTCCTATATTCAGCAGGCGCCTCACTCTGAATTGGAGGATATCGATCCCTTTCCTCCCATATTGTGACATGAATAATGAGCAAGTTAACTGCTTGTATAAAGCTTTATTGACTCATTCTTCATGTCACAATATGGGTGGAAGGGGATTGACCTCCTCCAATTCAGAGTGAGGCGCCTGCTGGATATAGGAGGTGGGATACTTTTACGTGGACCACCCTGTATTAGCCGCTATGGTGTCTCAAAGCATTGCCCAGGGTACACCTATGGAAGTTTTCTATATGTATCCACAATGAGATGATGTGATGATAGTGAATATTGAGGTGTAGGCCACTGGGTGTCTTTAACATAGCCCAAACCTAATTTACCAACACCTGGTGATCGTTGGGAT
This sequence comes from Timema poppense, assembly GCA_902141375.1. Lineage (NCBI taxonomy): Eukaryota > Metazoa > Arthropoda > Insecta > Phasmatodea > Timematidae > Timema > Timema poppense. Next base: position 248,300 of record CABFOV010000130.1, read on the forward strand.
AATTCCTCTCAAGGGAAAAATGTCCAAGGTACCAGCAGGTAATCGAACACGGGACCTCTGGACTTGTAGCCAAGTACAATGACCAAAACGCCAAGGAACTGAGTGAGGAAATATTGAAATTAAGGGCTATATAATTATAAGATGTATGGATAAAAAAATATGTAAACAGAAATTGAAGAAACGGTGGGTGATCGGGGTCAAAAAAGACTTCCAACCTCTGGATATAAGGCTCTGGATTTCCGGTCAAAAGAAGTTCGGTGTTGGAATTTTAGTCAGGTGTGTTGAGGGTGTTTGTTCCTAAATGGTTTTACACTCTCTATACGTGCAATGGTGAGTACACCTCCTCCACTTTCAACCTTTCTCATATTTAGCACCACATTCTACTACCTATTCAGTCTATACGCTTATATACTAATTACGCTAATAGTTTTAGGGATTAGAATGGTTATATTTAGAGGAAATGTATCCATATTTGCATGGAGGGATAGTGAAAAATCGCTTTGGAAAACTTACGCTCAGTACACCCGGCCGAGATTCGAACCTCGATATCCCCGTCCTCGGCAGTCTAGCTCAACACGAATCACATTAGCATAAATATAAAAAGATGGATTAAATTTGTTGATAACGGCTATAGCCCGATCTAAAAATTATATTATCTAAATTTACAAATGACACCAAGACACGGGAAACGAAACCGAGACCTTTGGCATTGGTGTTCTAATCCAAATTTTCTGGGTTCGACTCCCATGGCCAGGTGTCATTTTTATATTTAGTATGTATGATCAGTATATAGATATAGCTTTAACTGTAATTAAAAAAATAATTGCTACAGTTCACCACACTGACTCTCTCATATTTTTATCTTAAAATATGCATTTACTAAAAACCCGCGATATTTGTGAAATGAAATCATAAATGGAATAATACAAATTGCTACTTACTATATGTTATTAGGAACTAGAAACACTTTTACAGGAAGTTTGAGAAAATAAAAAAACATAGCTGTCCACCAAAGAACATAAGACTCTAGTTCATTTTCAAATAATTGAATTAAATATATTAAATATCTGCTTATAGCTAAAAAAATGATTGGTTTTATAAAAATATATTTCAATTAAAATGTGTTTCTCTTTGATTGTACTACAACTTTACAATGACAAGTTATTTCGTATTTCAAATATTTGTGGAGAAACGATGAAAATTGGAAAATTTCCCTAATGTAAATTACCCTAATAAGTCATTTTCACAAGAACGTGATAGTTGCCATAAATAAATAAACTGAGTCTAGATATTAAGTTTAAACAAAATCCTAAAAGCGAACTTGGATAAAATCAATTTTTTTCTCATTTTGGCATTCAGTAAACTACCCTTAAATTTAGGGAGCACAAGCTTATACAGAATAGATGAGTAATTCCAGAAAACGACACAGATAATTGTTTTTTAAGCTGTGTGGCCTGACAGCGATTGGTAATTTTTCTCTGACCAAGGCGGCCACCTTAATCTAGGCCGGTAGATCTAACAGTACAGATTAGGTACACACCTAGACCTTAGAGATTTAATAAACATATTTTACTTTTAACCAAATACGATATGATAGGCTTATAAATAAAGCATTGCTACGTCAGACAGTAAGAAGTACCAATGTGTTGGTCCAAATGACCAAAATAAGTCAAAATTTGGATTATGTTTTTGTGCAAGATATTAAAAGATTTTGAAAATGGTATGTTCCTGTTATTTGCATGTCCATTATGGTGGTAGTTTTTATTTAACTTTCGGAACAAACAAAATAACCTTAATTTTGTAAAAAATAAATCAGGCTATACTAGTATATGGCAAAAAATTAAAGCAATGTGGAAAATGTTTTATACATAATTATTATTAGTCGTTTACATATATATAATGGATAGGACAATTGAGTTATCAAGTCATTAAGGATATTATGGATTCGAGAAAATAAGAAAATATTTAATACATTTTTAAAAATAATTATTTGTTCTTCAAATTTTGAATTAGAGTTTGCTTTATAGCTATAATACTTTTTAATATTGGCTCATATACAGAATAATTATATAACAAACTTTAGCAATCATACTTCAAATAATTAATGTATCACTTAATCTGTATTTTCATAACGACGCAATATTATGAGTGGCGAAGTACGCAATGCGTGGGACGCAATGCTCTAGAGATCAAATATTATGGGTTGCCTTGACAACGCGATGCGTAGTGCTTCAATATGATGCGTGTAACGCAACATCTCTCCTGTTTTTAGGGCAGTCAAGTGCGACCAGAGCAGTGCATTAAGAAGTGTTGGTTTGTTTATTGTGGTTATTTGTTGGATAGTCAATTTGTTAGAAATGGGAGTTAAGAAACAACAATGTATTATTATTATCACGGCGTCTTACTACCCGTTCGGGTTATACGCACTTACGCTAATGTGTAATGTTAGGATGATTGCGAGATGGAATGGAGGACTTACTGTTTAACGTGGGATCCGAACCACGGTGGAGGCCTGTCATTCCACACATTCACAAGCTGTGATTAATACACGTCTTGTCAGAGGTGAAGGAGGGGTTTGGTAATCTGATAAATCTGTGCCAGGACCGAGGATTGAACCCCGAACCCCCAGCACAAAAGTCTGACACCTTACCCCTAGACCATCAGGTCACCAAAAACAATAAAATCAACCACTCTTTTGTTCTGGTGATGACGAAGAATTTATATATTTGGTTTTAGAACATAATATATAGTAATGTATATAACACCACGTATTACTACCCATTCAGGTAATGCGCATAAGTACTGATTATGCTAATGAGTTAGGGATGAGCCAGTTTGAATTTAGAGGAGGTGTATCCGTAATTGCATGGAGGGGAGTGGAAACCCATTTTGGAGAAAAAAAACTCAGTACTCCCAAACCAGATTAAAAACCCGATCTTAATAACAACGGCAGTCTAGTCTAGCACGATAGTGACGACTTAGACCATGCGGAGACAGGTTATTCTATGGAAAATTATTTATCCGGAATATAAGGAAAATATGAATAAGGGATCAAACTAACGTTAAAAACCTTCTTATCTTAGGTACACTTATTCTCAAAAAAATATATATCCTTGAGGCCATGTGTACACAGTCAACAAATTGTCTTAACACTTTTTTGCTATTACCTTTCTGGCTAGCAACCACACAGCAACAAATGAACGACGCAACAGTCGCGTAGTGGGTGTGTGTGTTTATAGGGAACATATTTGTTACCAGGAAAAACAAAATTTCCAGAAATGTATATTACGTCTGGTATCATAATGAACATAGTTGAATTATGTGTTTATTTTAGTTCTTGTATTCTAAAAGAGAAAACATAGACGACGCGAACGTCAATTTTGTGTACATCCAATTTAAAAAGTAAGACTTTAACTAGGAAAGTTTTATACAAGCTTTGAGCGTTTAGGAATTATTACGATAAGTTTTTTTCCTATTATAAAATGAGTTTTTCCAGTTTTGATGAACTTTTTGCTCTAGTGGGACCTTCAATTTCTCGGCAGGACACAAATTGGAGAAGGAGCATGATTGAAAGATAGAGATACATTGTATAGGATATTGGTTCCAAAACTAGACTGAAGTGGTCCAAGCCCAATCTGGTGAGCAATGACAGATATATATATGTGTGTGTGTGTATCTGTACTACATAACGCGTAGCCCAGTTTGTGGGAAGATCATCCAGTACTAATGTACCGTTGTCCAGGGGAGGCCCGGATGTACTAATCGTACATCCTTTCCGTGGAGGCTATTTCCATGTCCCGATGAGATGAGGTGATGGAGATAGTGAGTATGAGAGTGTTAGTGAGTATTATGGTGATAGTGAGTATGATGGTGATGGTGATAATTGAGTATGATGGTGATGGTGAGTATGATGGTGTTAGTGAGTATGATGGTGATGGTGATAGTGAGTATGAGAGTGATAGTGAGTAGGAGGGTGATAGTGAGTAGGAGGGTGATAGTGAGTATGATGGTGATAGCGAGTATGATGGTGATAACGAGTATGATGGTGATAGCGAGTATGATGGTGATAGCGAGTATGATGGTGATAGCGAGTATGATAGTGATAGCGAGTATGATGGTGATAGCGAGTATGATGGTGATAGTGAGTATGATGATGCTAGTGATTATGATGGCGATACTGATTATGATGGCGATAGCGAGTATAAAGGTGATAGCGAGTATGATGGTGATAGCGAGTATGATAGTGATAGTGAGTATGATGATGCTAGTGATTATAATGGCGATATTGATTATGATGGCGATAGCGAGTATAAAGGTGATAGCGAGTATGATGGTGATAGTGAGTATGATGGTGATGGTGAACAAGAAGGTGTGGAACCAGTGGAAACACTTAAACCTAACTTAAGCCTAACAAACCTAACCTTGGTGACCATTGGAATGATTCTCCTTTCAGGAAAATTTTTCATATAACAATCCGGGAATAGAACCTGGAACCCCAAGGTCTGTAGCCAGATGCACTGACCATTATACCACGAGGCTGGTTCGCATTTTATTTGACTTTTTTTTAACAATTTTTTTCAGGCACTTCCCCCTTTTAAAATTCTTTTTAAATAAAGGCGTTTATAATATTAGCGGAAATGAGTAAATTCTGTTTTTGTGGTACGCCAGGCGTTATTTTGTAAATAAGTTCATTTCCCTTGTCGAGGTTAATATCACGCCTGTAAAAGCGAGAGGGAACTCGAACGGGATTATATACAACATGGCGTGAATTAAATTAACCCAAAAGGGTACGGGAATGGGTCGCATGAAAAGAGCTTGGAAGGTTTGGTGAAATTTTTGAGGAGAGCCAGAGAAGGAGGAATGGAGGGCCATGTTACTGGTAGCGCGTTTTAGGAGGGGGATTTCCTAGAAGCGAGAGCTTCTCCGAAACTTTGTGGTGCATTGTAGGGCGCCGCAACCCCCTCCCACGCCTCTTTTCCCCCTCTACCTCATCATCTAGCGTTTCAGCTTAAACAAAAGACGATGATTTTCATAGCAACCTTACAAAGTCAACATTAATTATACAGCTCCACCATCTTCCCCCCCCCCTTTTTTTTGCCTATAACACATTGTTACTTTTTAAAATCTTAGTTAACATTATTCTTAGTGAAAAAACTTTTTTTTTATCTCATAGAGTTAATCATTTTTGCATGGGTAATGTTATTATTATTATTAGCACCGCGTCTTACTACCCGTTCGGGTTATACGCACTTCCGCTAATGTGTAATGGTAGGGTGATTGTGAAATGAAATGAAGGACCTACAGTTTAACGTGGGATCCAAACCACGGTGGAGGCCTGTCATTCGCATGGGTAATGTTACAAAAGTTATTAATATTTGTGTACAAAACTATTTTCTATTCCCTTGCTTTGAGTTAATTATTTTGGTCATCATAAAGAGTACGATAGCTTAGATTCATATTTAAAGTAGGATTTGGCTAAATTGACTTTGACTAACTCAAAGAATTGAGTGATTTGAAATCACCATGACTCCCCATGAAATTTATATTATGTAAATTAATAATAAAGATAAATTGCATTTAACTCGAATTTTAGAAGAAAATATTAGGATAATTCGATCGATGACTGTATAATTTTTTTTTTGTTAAAGTTTGTACGCACTTCAAGCCTAACTTAACAATCTTTATTAAACCAAACCAAATGCTGAGAATGTCAAATAAAGTTGAAGTTGACGTATTGACACATATGTAGTAATTGAGGATGTGGGGAATTATGCGCCAGTGGCAAGTGGTTTGCCTAATATAAGGGATGCGTTGGTTCGTATTTCATCAATTATTATTTAAGTCTGCAGTCTGTATGATATTTTATCCAAGATTTTATATTTTGTGTTTGTATTTTTCCTGTTTTTTTATGTATGTTTTTATTGTTTATGTGTATTTGTTATATAATATGTGTGTGTATGATTATATATATATATAGCATTTTTTTAGGCTATTGATTTATTTTGTAATATCTGCTTAGATATTCATGAATATGGTTGGTTTGAATTTTGTTATATTTTAAAATATTTTAAGCTCTCTCCTTGACTTCAAATTAAAAAAGTTCTACTGTATTTTTATATATTATTATTATTAGCACCGCGTCTTACTACCCGTTCGGGTTATACGCACTTACGCTAATGTGTAGTGGTAGGGGGATTGTGAGATGAAATGGAGGACCTACAGTTTAACGTGGAATCCGAACCACGGTGGAGGCCTGGTATTCCCCACATTCACATTATGTCTTGTCAGAGGTGAAGGAAGGGTTTGGTAATCAGATAAATCTGTGCCGGAACCGAGGATTGAAACCCGGCCGCCAGCATAAAAGTCTGACACCTTACCCCTAGAGTGCCAGGTCACCTTATTTTTAAATGACATATTCAATATTACTATTGAGAAAATTAAAATATAATGTTATAAATGAAATAGGTCTGATTATTATTTAACTGGTGAACATGTTTAGAGGTATGAAAGAAAGCGATATAAAGATAGGAGCAGAGGACAAATTTAGAAAGAAAATGTTAAAGAATGAGAGAGGGACAGTGACAGACAGAAAACGAAAGAGAGAAGAAAAAAAAAGCCTCATCTCGTAACAAAGTTCGATTTAATGGTTCCGTGATGAGAATCCGATTATTTTCATTTTTTTTTTTAAATATAAGTTTGGCTGTGGGTGGACGGTAGGGAGTTTAGAGAGTTTCCGGAACTTGTATGGGTGACAGGGTGTTTGTGGTGTTGATAGAGGGGAGTGGGGGAGGTGGGGAGGTGCACGCCATCCTAAATGAGGCGTCCATATGTTACACATGATCCGAAACCTCGATGATACGTCACCTAGCGTCGATCACTGTGGACAGGAAACTAAAATGGGTTTGTGTTTGTGTGTGTGTGTGTGTGTGTGTGAGTGTGTGTGTGAGTGTGTGTGTGTGTCAGGAGTATGGGTATATATGGTAAACAGAAGAATAGAATGGAATACAGCGCAGATACATTAGCGAATGAAAACCCAATACTATTTGCGCATCAAAAAGTCAGAACACACACACACACTCATCTTCAATGTTGTGCAAATAATTATTTACTGCTAGTTTAGTAAGTATCATCTTTCTGTATCCATCCCTTTCCCTCTTTTCCTCCTGTCCCACCATTTCAGCGGTAGAATTATTTATAAATTGCATTACTCAATTTACATTATTATTTTTTCTTCACGCTCCACGCTTAACATTATGAATATATATATGTATATATATTTATATATATATAGTGTTAAGCGTGGAGCGTATAAATATATCCAACACCTCACCCCTAGACCACCAGTTCACCCACTTTTGGGTTAGATGCATCGATATTTAGAGAGTGATGTTTTTTCAAACATCGGTGGTACTTCTCCGATGTAGACATCGATTTTAAACATCGATGTTTTGCTATCGATACTCATCCTTAGACTGAAATGGATGTCATGTCTCTTCCAGTCAGTAGTGCCATTCGATCAAAACAAAAATTATGTCTAGGTTTAACAGTTTACAGTGAAACTGTTTAAGGACCCAAACATACTTACAAACATACTCTCCCTATTAATGATTTCTTTAAATGGTTCTTTACGTGGAAATGGGACTGTAAGAGGATGTAGATGTTCGAGATTAGAGAAATAAAATCAATACTAAACAATACGTGTTTTTATAAACATATGTCATTCTTGCCCCAAATAACGGCTGTATTATGAGAAGGCTGTGCTCGTGGTTTTGATTAGAGTGGAGCGTGGAACATATGCTGACACACCCAGGACTGAATAACAAGTTGGAACTGAATCAAGTCGCTACCGGGCCTAATATTCGACTGTGGGAGTCAACAAGTGTTTTTTTCAGCACCGTTGTCGTGGGAAGGCCTCTGGTACATGTGACACGCTCAAGGTCATTCTACAATAAAAACTTAATCACACACTTTTAATAAATAGTGATTCAATTGTATAAAATCATTTTATTATTACTACTAAATTTATAAATAATTTTTCTTTATATATTTGAGATATTTAATGTGTACTTTCTGAACCGACTGATAATTTCAACACACGAGAATTTCTATGAGAGAGAACGAAAGGGCCAACCAATTTTACCAGGAAAGGTATTTCCCCATACCATCCAGGGATCTTTTACAAGCCACAATTGACATGAGACCAACGGCTTTACTTTCCCTTCAAAAAGGAAGTAGTGCTACGGATTGTATTCATTCAAGAAAGATCTGTCGACTCCATCTGGGTTTGAACCCAAGAATATTGGTTCCTGAGGCGATATTACCACAAGACTACTAAGGTATACAGTGATAATTTCAAATTTTTTAATATTATAGATACACCTCATTTGACTGTCTAGTTATACTGTACGAAACCTGGAAGGAGACAGAAATTTAGTCTGTAATCGTAGCAATGCGGGTTTGTATTAAAATAACTTTAGGAAGAATTTTTTTAGCTGAATTATTTGATTTGTCAAAAACAAATTCCACTGTCCTTAAATAGAACACGTAGAACATCTAAATATTAGGTGTGACTTTTGGTTTATAACTAATTTTAAGTAATTATACATGTTGATCATCCCGTTTTAATACCTGTTCAGGTTGTCTACCGATTACGTTGATGGGTTTAAAATAAGGAAGGTTGAATTTAGAGGAAGTGTGCCCAAGTGGTGGAAGAGTGGAACAACCATTAATGAATAAACATCCTTAGTACACTCAACTCGAATTCGAACACCGATTCTCCCGTAATCGACAGGTAAAATCTATCGCGTAGGTGGAATAATGGTTAGTAAAAAATGATACAAATAAATAGAATAAAATTCTGACTGTCAATTCGTCATTTGTGTATTAATTTCAGCGGGAATAATGAAATGGCACGTAAATCAAACACATTGAGTGAAATTGTAGTCTTTGACACGTCGAACTAAACAGAATTCCATAGAAGAGAAACGACTGAATGTCGCCTTCCCTACCATTATTGTAAAATAATTAATAGGATTTATGGTTGAGTAGAAGAAAAAGAAGCGAGTTTTTTGTTTATAATCGTGTCTTACTTACCACCTGTTCAGGTTATACTCCTATGTAATAATTACACTAATGGGTTAGTGATCAGGAAATATTAATATAGAGGAAATGAACCTGCATTTACGTGGAGGGAGAGTGGAAAATCATTTAGAAAAACCCCCCTAAGTGTGCCCAAACAGGTTTGAGCCCCAATCTCCTCATCAACGGCAGTCTAGTCCAACACTATAGTGGTGTGTTAGACCACATGGCTAACGAAGTGGGTGATAGTAATTACTCTAATGTTACTCTAACAGTAGACTACATCGCCGATGATAGGAAGATTGGAGTTCGAATCTAGGTCAGATGTACTGTGGATGTGTTGTTTTTACAAAATGGTTTTCCACTCTCCCTCCACGCCAGTGTGAGTACACTTCATAGAACTATAGCCTTCCTAATCCCTAAAACAATTAGTGTAATTAGTACATAAACGTATAAACCGAACGGGTAGTAAGACACGGTGCTAAAAAAATACACTAATGGGGTAGGGATGAGAAAGGAAGCATTCTAGAGTTAATATAATGGCCTTTGCGCATAAGGAAAGTGGAAAATCATTTAGGAAAATACACCCTAATTAGACCTGACCGAGATATTAACCCTGATCTACCTGTCATCAGCAGGCCAGTCCAACAAGAGAGTGTCTCTTTATATCGTCCGGCCTCTGATGCACGTGGAAGGGGAGTTTAATTTCATAATTTTACAGTTTTTGTTATATAACACTTATTTTGCTGGACATAGATACATACAATAGTGATTCATTATATATATAGTTATTTTTTTATTGGTTATGGACATTATGGAATTTGAACACAATTTTCTCAATTCATTTAAAATGTTCAAATCCCACGATACACACGAAAATTATTCAAGGACTTTTGGAATTCATATTTATAGAAAACTTATCTAAACGAGCCTACCTTAAATTATATATTTATTTGCCATAAAAATTGAGGAACAAGTTCTAATCTTTTGTATTACCTTCCATACCAACTAAATAGCTAGCAGTTATTTTTCTGCCAAAAAAACCACATAAATTTCGGTCCTCAACATACAAAGTAATTTTACATTAGTACACTATTTGCACGTTGGGGGCTCCGCCCCCAACACTCAGTAAGTTTTCTTTGAAAAGTGGATGTAAACTAATGTAAATACAGAGCCGTTTTTTGATAGGGCTTACAGTTTTATAGGGCTTACTTCCAAAAAAAGGTCCGCACCGACTTTAAAGTTGCTCCACCATTTTGAATTTTTTGGGGGGTTAACATTTTTTTTTTTACTTTATGGAATTTTCTCGTCGGTTACAGGATAATAAATATAAGTTTGCCAAATTTCAAGTTTCTAGCCCATCTGGAAGTGGGTAAATATTAATTTCAGTGAGTGAGTCAGCCATGTGCCTTTATAGTAGTATGATAATAATTAACTTGCTAAGAAACTCTTCTTTTTTTGTCTGAAGCTAAATGTTAATATTTTGATTAATATATGTGATGTTAAGTTTATGAGATGTGTTGAATTTACTGACAATATGTTTTATTTCAGGATAATGGTTAAGCCTGTTTGCTTCAAAATTTCATAGCCAAATAGGAAATTACCTAGGATTAGTTTATATTTCAAATATTATTCTCTAATTATAAATTTAAAATTAAAATAAATCTCACATTCGGATTCTATGGAGTTTTATTTTATACATTCCAACTAGATATAAATTTTTTTAAAATAGTTTAACGTTTTGAATATGTTAACCTAGATCCATTATTTTACTTACCCATATAAGCTCGTGAATATGGTAATATTTAAAATATCGTCATAAGCTAGACATAATTTACTGACCATATTAATTTATTGGACTCAGAAATATCACCCTAACATTGCATAGTAAAATACTCAACAGATTTGATTCGAACTATTTTAATTTAAAAAAACTCCATTCGCGAGTTTCAATTTTAAAATATTCGATTTGGATTCGATTAAAGCAATAATTAGGATTCGATTCCAAATTTAAAATTAAGAATTTTGACAGGCCTAATGTTCATATATATATATATTTTTTTTTCAGCATGGCACTTTAAGAACTGCACCACTTTATAAATTGTCAATGAAAGTTTTTTTTTACTTTTCAGTGTAAACGGAGTGTATACTGTACAGTCCCATTCGGGTGGAAAGGAATTTTCTGGACTGTTAAAAAAAAGTTACTAATATATTATCAAATTTTATGGTCTGCAGATGCTATTTTTGAAAGATAAAATCAATAACCTTAAAATAATATTAATATTGTATTAATATGTTATCAATGTCGACCCTAAATAAGTATGTTTTAATTTCTAAAAGTGTCTTCCTTCTAGAATCCGAACATATAAAATAAAATTGATATAATGGTATTAAAATTTTAGTGGTTACTACATTAATAATTTATGTTGCTATATTAACTGAATTCGAATGAGTGGAATAATGGACCTTTTTTTTATCTATATTTTGCATCCAATATTGTGGTTGACGGACCAGCGGCGAGTGTTAGAGAACAAACCAACAAGTGTTATCCTGCAAATGGGCGAGTTAAGGGGGTTGGTGGGGCGACCTCCAGTGATGTTCGGGCTACCGTAAAACACGTGACATTAACAACGGACCAAAGCATTCAGACATGTGCTACATCCCACGAGTTCATATAACCCAACATTTGCGGCGAGTTAGAAAACACAAGCAACGAGAAAAAGTTAGAAAATATAAAGTTAGTTTTTATTCACTAGTAATGTATTTATTTTACAATTCTTATATTTTAAGTTTCCAGAATATTATTATTATTATTAGCACCGCGTCTTACTAACCGTTCGGGTTATACGCACTTACGCTAATGTGTAATGGTAGGGTGATTGTGATATGAAATGAAGGACCTACAGTTTAACGTGGAATCCAAACCACGGTGGAGGCCTGGCATTCTCCACATTCACAAAATGTCTTGTCAGAGGTGAAGGAAGGGTTTGGTAATCAAATAAATCTGTGCCGGGACCGAGGATTAAACCCCAGCTGCCAGCACAGAAGTCTGACACCTTACCCCTAGACCGCCAGGTCACCCTTCCAGAATATGCTATATTATTTTTACCGTGTATTACTACCATTTATAGTTTATATTTGTTAACGTCCAATCCCGATTCCAGGACAAACTATATCGGACTAGGCCAAATTGGTACATCCTAAGACGCTCAGGATGTACTAGTTTAGTCTAAACCAAATTAATTAATCATGAAACTTTGGCCTAGAACATACGATAAAATTGTATGGCCTAAAATGTTATCAGGCCGAACCAGGGTTAGGTTAGGTTAGGTTATGGTAGGTTGTTAGGTTAGGTTGTCTTAGGATATGATAGGTTAGGTTAGGTTAGGTTATGGTAGGTTGTTAGGTTAGGTGGTCTTAGGATAGGATAGGTTATGGTAGGTTGTTAGGTTAGGTTGTCTTAGGATATGCTAGGTTAGCTTAGGTTATCGTAGGTTGTTAGGTTAGGTTAGGTTATAGTAGGTGGTTAGGTTAGGTTGTCTTAGGATAGGCTAGGTTAGGTTATCTAACAGCATCTGCGCTCGATCTGAGCATGATGACACACGACTCATCGTATAAGTTAAGAAAGATGAAAACTAGTATTGCCTGAAATTATCAGGTTGTACCGATTTGGCCTAGTCCAATATATTTTGTCATGGAATAGGGTTTCGGTTATAGCATACTCAAAAAAATGAATCACGCTAATGGAGGAGGGATACATGAAAGGTTGCTGCATTTGCTTGGAGGGAGCAATAATTAAGGGGGAGGGGGGAAACACCTCAGTACAAATGACCGGGATTTGAACCCCAAACTCCAAGTCACTTGCAGTCCAGTTAATTGAGAGAGTGATGCCTTTAACCATTCAGCCACCGAGGAAAGTGTGTGTATATAACCTACAGATATATTTTCTAAACAAAAATTGTAATTAAATATTAACCAAAGTGTGCTACAGAACTGTTAGAGTTGGGTTTGATACAACAATTTTTGAGTGTCAATTGCGAGACCTAGGTATATGACACGGTGAGAGCTATATTTAATTTTTTTCATGCAAAATATGAGTATCCAGCTGTTTAAATTATTAAGGTATTCTACCATCATATTTCTCTATGATATGTACAGTATATTTTTTATAGGAATAACTTTATTTAACATATCTGCCAGGTGACCTGGCGGTCTAGGGGTAAGGTGTCAGACTTCTGTGCTGGGGGTCCGGGGTTCAATCCTCAGTCCCGGCAAAGATTTTTCTGATTACCAAACCCTTCCTTCACCTCTGACAAGACATCTTGTGAATGTGAGGAATGCCAGGCCTCAATTGTGGTTCGGATTCCACGTTAAGCTGTAGGTCCTTCATTTAATCTCACAATCACCCTACCAATACACATTAGCGTAAGTGCGTATAACCCGAACGGGTAGTAAGACGCAGTGCTAATAATAATAATAATAATAATGTAAGGGATTATAAAGGGTTTTACTTTAGAGAAGGTGCACACGCATTTCCAAGAAGGTAGATTGGAAAACTTATTAGGAAAATCAAACCTTAATGTACCTGACTGAGATCGAACGCTGATCTCCCCGTCTTTGTCAGTTTAGTATAGCGCAAGAGTCGCGCGTTAGACCGTACGGCCACCAAAGCGGGTCAATTTGTTGTTAATAAAATTAAAGTGAACAGGTAGTTTGCCCTGAAAATAGACGAGAGCGCAGTTACATAAATACACTAACTGCATCCTGAAAATATTCATTTTAATTTTTATCTAAATTTAATAGGAAAATGTATTGCCCTTATACAAGTAGTGTGCCGTAAAAATATTGTCTTCAACTAAGTGTGCCTTGGAATGAAAAGGGTTGGAAATCCTTGATCTAGGACATCAGCCTGTTGATTTCAATGATAGGGGCCAATCAAGTCTAAAATCCCGTTTTGGTTTGCTGAGGGTGTTTATTCATACATCGTTTTTAATTCTTCTTCCATGCTATTGCAGGTGCATTTCCTCTTAATGCTACCTTCGTCAACCCTAATACATAAGAATAGTTAGTAAATATGCATATAACCTGAACGGGTGATACGTGGTACTAAATAATAATTATTTGTAAGATTTGGTACCATTAAAAATAATGTCTTGCACCTTAGATTAGCGGTTATATGTCTGTCTACTGATATAATGGTCCTGGGTTCAATTTCTGGTATAGCCAAAAAGTATATTATTAAGTAAATATAGATTTAACCTTTTATAGTGATGAATTAACGTCTGGGGGGTTGGATGGTGTGTCTTTTCAAGATTTAATTTAATTTATAGATAGTGTGCTGATATGATTTGTTCTTGAATAATTAAAAAAAAATCAGTATTACGTCATTTCCAATCATATTTTCTACCAGTGTGATGTAGGGTGCCATTTTTAAGAGGGTATTCTGATTTATAAAAAAAAGGGGGCGTATTCATTTATAAAGTTGCCAATAGCTAATTTTGGTTCTATCCCCCACTCCTTCAAAAAACAACAACTGGAAAGAGTACCCATCGGCGCGATTGATATCAAACTACGCAATATATTTTGCATCACGTCTTACTACCCGTTCGGATTATACGCTTTAAGTACTAATTACGCTAATGGATTAGGAATTTGGAAGGCTGAATTAGAGGAAGTGAACCCGCATTTGCGTGGAGGGAGAGTGGAAAACCATTCAGGAAAAACCACCCGCAGTTCACCCGACCGAGATTCGAACTTCGATCTCCCCATCCTCAGCAATCGAGCTCAACACGACAAAGCGCGTTAGCCAACTACGCCACCGAGGCGGGTAACTACGCAATAAATTTGTCTAATACAAAGTGACTTAAAACCTTCTAAATGAAAAAAAAAATCGTTAAAAACATCTGGTAATCTAGTTTACAAACACCCTTTCAGAAATGCTGCAAAGCCGACACACTAATCCTCTCTTCTCTTATAAAACGCTCGCTTAGCTTGTTTACGACCAGCAAACGTCACATTCTTGATTACGTCACTTCCCGCGAGCTACCCTTAACACACCCCTTTCCTACCATAAAACCTCCCCCCCATGGTAACGAAACGTAACGATTGAATAAGACCTAATTTCAGTATTTAACCGGCTCGTTCAAAGAGACTTCATTAAACCGGGTTTGGCTCGCATATCGCCCGGTTACAAGCGCAGCTGGGGTCCTACGTCTTCCATGCCATAATCCCCTGTCCTAGGTACAGTCTGGTCAAAACTTGTCTAATTTACTGTTTATGAAATATATACAAATATAGTGCAAAGTTGAATAGTTGAATAAATATATTCTTCTAACTGCACCTTAATAATAATAATAGTAATATTATTATTATTAGCACCGCGTCTTACTACCCGTTCGGGTTATACGCACTTACGATAATGTGTAATGGTAGGGTGATTGTGAGATGAAATGGAGGACCTACAGTTTAACGTGGAATCCGAACCACGGTGGAGGCCTGGCATTCCCCACATTCACCAGATGTCTTGTCAGAGGTAAAGGAAGGGAATAATAATAATATTTAGCACCGCGTCTTACTACCCGTTCGGGTTATACGCTTTAAGTACTAATTACTCTAAAGGATTAGGAATTGGGAAGGTTGAATTAGAGGAAGTGAACCCGCATTTGTGTGGAGGGAGAGTGGNTAACGAACATGTCTCTGGCCTGGGCCAACTATGAAATACTTGGAAGCTGTATTAGCACCCATTGACGTCCCCGATGACACTAATTTCTCACTAGCGAACGTGAAGGTTATAAGCGAACGCTATGTCCCAGCTATAATTACTTGTTACTGATGCATACATATTAAGGTGCAATGGATGGAAACGTGATATATGATAAATATTTTTGCAGTTATCATAACCAATCTTTTTAGTTAAATATTGCTTCTTTAAAGAAGTTTAGTTCAATTTACTACTTATAGTAATTATTTACTTACTTAATGGCATTAGGAACTAGAAAGTTCAGTACCACACTCACAAAATAACGCCACCTATCCCTATCTTGAGCTAATTCTATACAGTCTATCTCATCACACCATATCTTTCTCTCTCAGGTATATCCAAATGTTATCCTCCCGTTTACGTTTGGGTCTTCCCAGTGGTCTTTTCCCATTGGGGTTTCCATTCAATACCTTGAAAGCGGTTCTAGATTCTTCCTTTAACGCTTCATGACCTGCCCCCCGTAAACTGCGAGATTTTACTACCCTAACAACTTTGGTGATTACAGGGTATACAGTTCATCATTATGTATCCTCCTCCACTCTCCACTATTTTCATCCGTTTTTTGACCAAATATATTATACGCAATCATTACATACAATAATGAGTTAGGGCTTAGGAAGGTCTAATTTAAAGGAAATACACCATAATTAGCGTGGAAGGAGAGTAGAAAATCAGTTATGCAAAAAAACGCTCAGTACACTCGAACAGGGCTCGAACCTGATAACTCTGGATTTGAGAATGTAGGTTATTGCTAGAATTAATTGTCTAGATAGAGTATGGATATGATAATTGAGATTAATTAAAACACATAGAACAAAAAAAGCCTTATTTGATGATACAACATTATTTGTGATCCATAGTTTTTTGTTTTATTTATGTTTCATGCCTCACTACCAACCTTTTTTTATGTCATCGGGAAAGCTGTATTTTATAACGTTCATAAATTCACCTGCTATCGTATATTATAGTATATAGTTTCCAGCTTAGCTTTTTTTTTAATGGTGCGTCTTACTACTTTTTCGGGCTATACACCTATGTACTAATCCTACCAATATGTTAGGGATTAGTAAGGTTGAACTTAGAGGAAAGTCATCCACATTTGCGTAGAGGGAGAGTGGAAATCCATTTGGAAAAGCCACCCTAAGCATAACCAGGATTAAATCTTGAAATGCCCATATTCGGCAGTATAGTCTATTGTGAGAGTAACGCCTTAGACCCTGTGACCACTGAAGTATGTTGGCTTCGCTATCGAGTATTTTTTAATTTTGATATGATAACCCTTAAGGTAAAAACTTTAAATAAAAAAACAAGTCTGTTTGGTACAGCTATAAAGTTTGCTGTCGAAAGAATATGTCGTTTTCTGAAAAAGTGGCTTCTGTTTAGAATATTTTTGATACTTTAAATTTTCGGATGCATCCTTTTTGTGTAAGGTTTCATTCAGAAATTAAAATGATCAAAAAAGGTTGATTAAAACTCCGGGAGCTAACTCTCGAAATTAAACACTTCACGCTATAAATACAACGATAATGAACATAACAGTCTTTTGTTTCTAAATTTGTTTATGATTGGTTATTAAATTTATGACACCCTACCTCAATCGGTATCATGTCTTCCTACTGATCTAAGGGTACTCGGTTCAATTTCTGGCAGGGCCAAAAAAATTTGTCGTTGGTATAATGTGGATTTGCCCTTTCACAAGGAGGTTAGATTATGTTTAGTAATGTATCAATCGATTTAAAAAGTTCACGTTAAATACTTTTTTAAAAAATGTTTTTAAATGCAGATATCCTGTATGGTTGTTATAACGACGAGGAAACACAAATATACACAATTACATATTTCATTTCAACTTACGAGAACCTTCCCTAATTAATTCTAAAGTAGTCAAATTTAAGTCAAATTTAAATGAAATTAGCGGTGACCTGGCAGTCTAGGGGTAAGGTGTCAGACTTTTGTGCTGGCGGCCGGGGTTCAATCCTCATTCCCAGCACAGATTTATCTGTTTACTAATCTCTTCTTTCAACTCTGACAAGACATCTTGTGAATGTGGGGAATGCCAGGCCTACACCGTAGTTCGGATTCCACGTTAAACTGTAGGTCCTCCATTTCATCTCACAATCACCCTACCATTACACATTAGCGTAAGTATCGTATAACCCGAACGAGTAGTAAGACGCGGTGCTAATAATAATAATAATAATAATAATTTAATACAATTTTCTAAACACATAAAGGCAACTTGGTCAAACTTTTTGAAACAGACTTTACGTGTCATTTTGTTAGCATCTCCCCCTCTAATTCCAGGGTTAGACTTTATTTCGTTAGTCGTAGCCCATCTGGGGCCAAGGTGCTGAACGTATCACTCTAGCTAGGGGTACAAACTAGGAAGAGGCTTATGACGTCACAAAACCCGTCTACACGTGGTACAGCGTATCAGGATATTTACGAGAAATACTGGCTGCACGAATAATGTGTCTGACTCTTAACTTATCGGCCGCACTGTGGGTGGGGAAATTAAATTGGTTTCAAGAATATTTCGAATGACTCATAATGGATCACAGGTTTGGATAGTTATATTGATAGCAGTTATTTTTTTTAGCACCACGGCCTGATTTTCATAGGAAATCCGTTACATGAAAGCTCAAAAGTCTATTTGCCACAATATGGCAGGAAGAAAATAATACAAATGAACTTACATTATTAGTCCATTTAGTTAATGATGTGTAACCAAGTTGGTGGCAGCATTATCTAACGTGCTACTCTCACAGTAGACTAAACTGCCGATGACTGAGAGATCGAGCTTAGAATCTCAGTCGTATGTACTGAATGATGGTGGTTTTCCATAAATGGTTTTCCACTTTCCATCTCCTCAAATGTCGGTACATTTCCTATAAATATAACCTTACTAATCCCTAATAACACTAACGTATTTAGTGCATAAGCATCTAAACCGAAAGGGAAGTAAGACGCGGTGCTAAAAAATACAAACCATTTGGTCACCGAAGCGGGTTTCACTTAGGTTAATGTTGATGACCCGCCTCGGTGGCGTAGTTGGCTAACGCGCTTGTCGTGTTGAGCTCGACTGCTGAGGACGGGGAGATCGAGGTTCGAATCTCGGTCAGGTGAACTGGGGGTGGTTTTTCCTAAATAGTTTTCCACTCTCCCTCCACGCAAATGTGGGCTCACTCCCTCTAATTCAACCTTCTCAATTCCTAATCCATTAGAGTAATTAGTACTTAAAGCGTATAACCTGAACGGGTAGTAAGACGCGGTGCTAAATATTACAATTATAATGTTGATGGATAATCAGTGGTGGCTAGTAGCTAAAGTTAGTGGGGGTGCTGCCCCATGAAATTTTTAGCCTTTGTTTTAAAATTGTGTAAAAGGAAAAAAAATGTATAAAAATAAATTTTATTCTGGAGCTTGATAAAATCTTAACAAAAAAACTACATTTTCTCTTTACTTTAACTTAAATTGTTACAGTTCAAGCTTGATCTATTCATTTAAAAATTAAATCCATCATTTTTGTTTTAATTTGTGTAAGAAATTCAATAATTTTCTCCTTTGTGAAAATAAAATGTACTTTAGTACTGTTCATACTAAAGTGATATCTTTTAAAGTAAATATGAATGTCAAAAATGCATAGTATTTAATCTCCATTCGATTTTTTGAGTTTCTTCATATTGAGTGGAAAACTTTAGAACGAATTAGTCGAGAAAGTTAAGGTCCTTACTTGATTGATCAAAATTAAGTAGTCCACTATTATCTATTGTATTGTTTTTATACTTATTATTTAAATTTATAATTTTAACATACATATTGGTCATGAATAAGTTTCAAGCAAGGGATTTGAAAATAAAGTACCAATAACAAAATATGTTTACAGCAAAATACGTAAATACTTATTCCACTATACTTTAAAACGAATCTCATGTAAACTACGATTTTTTTTTTTTACAAAAAAAAAAAGCGTAGAAGTTTTATTACATGGTCAGTCCCTATTTGATATTTGAATGGTCTAAAGGCAATTGTTTGCGCCAGTTTGAGAAATGTTTTATTCATCTGTTTATTTCACTGTCTAGCCGTTCGACCCTTATAGTGGACAGACTCCATACCCCTATTACTCCTCTATATCACCCTACTTTCCTTTATTCCGTCGCCTCTCGTCTGTATATCGCAAAAGAGAGAGAGATAGTTAATGTTCATTTCTGTCAGCCGTAATTCCCTGTACGAATACAAACAAACAACTCGGTTATAACATAAAGGCCATCTAGAATATTTGTTATAAAATGGAAACCTATGTCAATGGAAGTGAAATTTTAAACAAAGCTTTTAATTACTCCTACTAACGATGGCTTGACTGGCCCAAGACAATGTTCGTATAAGTATTTTATAAATTCCGTAATAATTTTAATAATCAGCTTGTAATTATGTAAGATGGTAGGAAATGGCATATTTTACATATATTAAGTTCAAGGTGCGGGGTTGAGTAAATGTTTGTCCTTTTCTCGCAATTTTTCGCCAAAAATGATAAATACAGTTCACCCTTGTATATAAGGTGACGTCAGAGGCACACCTATATATGCCTGGAATTGAACAAAAGCCAAACCAGGTGAATGTAAATATTTAATGAAGGTTATTTGTTACCAGAGTTCTACCGCACATGCCAAGCTCTAGAAAAAAATGTATACATATAATATATATTATATATATGTATATAATATATATTATATATATGTATATAATATATATTATATATATGTATATAATATATATATTATATAATATAATATATATTATATATATTATATATATGTATATAATATAATATATTATGTATATAATATAATATATTTTTATATATAATAATAATATATTTTTATGTATAATAACAATATTTAAATATATATATATATATATATGAGTGAAATTTTTATACGTTAATTTGTCTAAAAAATAGCTTTTAATTTTGTTTTATCACCGTGTCTTGCTATCTGTGCACCTGGCTACGAGCCAGGCCTCGATTTCCGGCTGGTGCCTTGTGTAATTTTTCCGAAATGGGGATCACCCCAACGGTCACCAGGGTTTGGTTAATTAGTCCTAAGTTAGGTTCAAGGGCTTTCACCGGTTCTGCACCCTCATACTCACTATCACCATCTTCTCATTTCATCAGGACGTGGAAAGTACCTCCATGGAAAGGATGTACGATTGGTACATTTGGGCGTCCCGAGTGAAACAGTACATTAGTACCTACTGACTAATCTTTCTACTATTGGAATACAGATTGATGTCGCTCAGACGTGCAATATTAATGATTATTATAATAATTATTATTATTATAATATATTATATATATTTTTATAATAATATATTATATATATTTTTATAATAATATATTTATTATATATAATAATAATAATTATAATAACTAGTACACGCACATAACAATTAATCTAATGGGGTAGGGATAAAGAAGGAAACCCTTTAGAGTTAGTCCACCCACATCTGCTTGGAAGGAGAGTGGAAAACCATTTAAGGAAAAAAACTCTCGATAGACCAGCCCGGGCTCAAATCCCAAATCTCCTCTTCATCAGCAAGTTAGTCAAACGTAGGTGTGACGCCTTAGATCATTCCGTCACTGAAGTGAGTTATTATATCCTAATCTTACTCTTGTTTGGAATACATTCGATATAAATATTTATTACTTAAATGGGAGTTACACGTGATCTGTATGTGTTGCTAGTAAAAGAGAAATCGTTGTTGTTAGAATCTTCACCAGGTGCATCAGTGGGGTTTTATCATGTGATTTATAATAATTATATTAATATTATTTTAGCACCGCGTCTTACTACCCGGTCGGGTTATACGCTTTAAGTACTAATTACTCTAATGGATTAGGAATTGGGAAGGTTGAATTAGAGGAAGTGAACCCGCATTTGCGTGGAGGGAGAGTGGAAAACCATATAGGAAAAACCACCCCCAGTTCACCCGACCGAGATTCGAGCCTCGATCTCCCCGTCCTCAGCAGTCAAGCTCAACACGACTAGCGTGTTAGCCAACTACGCCGCCGAGGCGGGTGATATATAATTATGTTTTTTTACATCTTCTCTCCAGGTTAACGCAAGTGAATTTAATCTAAGTTACCATCTGCATCCTTATTTTTCAACTCAGGACTAAACGTACTAATTAAAGGATTGTACACTCTATATTCTCGGTGGCTCAGTAAGCAAGGAATTTAACCTTAACTGGAACAGATAACCGAAAGTGATGAGGTATTTTTAAGCAACCAAAAACAAAATATGAATTATAAAAATCAATTGCTTTGGGAGCAGAATTAAACTTGAATGGTAGGTATTAGATCCAAAAAGTTTCTATCTTTTAATAATGGTTTTTTAATATTTAGATTATATATACATATAAATACAATTTAAAAACAATTATTAAATGCTAGAAGCTTATGTATATTTAAGGTGATTAAGAAAGGGTCAGTGATCACAGAACATTAAAAACTGATAAGTTCATATTTATATGCTTCGGTGCCCGCATAACATAAGACAACAGCTACCAACGTGGGGTACGCGTACCCCTAGTGGTACGTACCAGGAAGTTTGGGGGTACGTGAAAAATGTTTGAATAGTGGCGGAATGATCTATATTTACCAGCGGTCTAAGACAAAAGATCATTCAAAAGCTATGAAAATAATTCAACGATATGGGGAGTTACGGTTCGGGTTTCCTACTTCATATGACCTTGAGAAATCTATTTAAATTTCAAACATAAAATAGTTTTATAATTAACAATAAATTAATACTTAAATTAAATGTTAGTTTTTATTGTAACTTTTGATTTTTAAATGTAAAGATGTTTCACTTTATTACTACATTTAAAAATCCCATTATTAGACCATTTATTTTCAGTTGCAACAAATAAATTATAAATAACTACTACTGTAGTAATTAAACATTTTGCTAATATGAGGGACACAATTTATGGAAATGGTCTACCAAGGTGTACGCAAGAGATAAAAGATTTGGAACCGCTTGTCTTAGCCTTTTAGTAAACAAATTTGGGATTTTTTAGAAACCATTATTTTTCTTGACCTGACAATATTAGCTAGTTTTTTAAGAAAACACAAAGGTGTAAATATTATTTCAGGTGTCCATAAGTTTCCTTAGTTTGTATAAATTAATATTATAGATAGGTAGATATAATGTTTCACTGCCATTATAGTTTTAGAAGTAAAGGGTTTTACGTCACACTGTTCATTACAAATGTTTTTTCTTTATTATTCTCTCTTTATGGTAATCCTGGTGCATTTATTTTTAAATTTACCGTTCCAATATTTATCCCCTTGCATGTTGATAAATTAGGTTGATGATATACAGTAGATTTTAACAATAAAAATAGCAAAAAATTGTTTTAGATAGCGTATCACTCAAGGAAAGTAATTTAACAGAAGTCATCAGAGAGAATTGTGGAAAAAGGGCCATTCGTTTTAAGGGGTTGGCCATCGCCCTTTACGACTGCACTTGAAGCATTATATCAGTCTTCAGGGGAGGATGTGAGTTGAACACGGATGTACAAAATGTTGCTTGCGTCTAGTTCATTGAAAAGTTAAAGAAACTTTTCTGAAAGGGTGAGAAATTATTACAAGTAAAGACAAAGCACGTGAAGCTATCTTTGCAGAGGTATAAAACTGACTGATCAAGGTTTAAATTCGTAAATTGAAAAATGACACCCAGTTACGGGTATCAAACCCAGGACCCTTGTATTGGTGCCCCTGATTTACCACCATGCTATTCAGGTTACGTCACTGTTCATGATAATCCTTCACTCATAGTTTAAGGCAGAGTATGTGATGGACGTGTGGATATCATCGGCTATCATAAGCTTTAATTGATACCACACCCACCACAAACAAGGTAGTGTCTTAATTCTACCACTAATACAATTATTATAATTGTAGAGTCTATTCACCATAGGAGTGGTGTTAACTGACAGCTAGTAAAAGATATGAAAACAGTTAAAAGGAAAAACAAAATAAGAATCTAATTGTTTGCTGTAAGCATTTTAACAGCCAAAAGTCCAAGTCAACGGATTAGGGAAAATTTCGTCCGGGAAAACTGGACTTTCACTGAAAATAGGGTAAAATTGCACCCTCCTATCTATCATCACACCAATAGTTGGGAGAAGTGCGCCCCACAAACTGTTTTACACACTTACAAAACAAGTACGCCCAAGGACCTAAAAAATTGTTTGAAGAATCTATCCTAGATTCAAAAAATGGAGTAAAAGGTCGTCAATAATTAGTTTAGTAACTTCAATTTATACGCTTACATCGAATGCTTACAGATACACACTAATATTTATTTCAATGAAAAACTTAACCTAGCCTAACCTAACCTAAACAACAAGGAAAGCGACAGGTGCGATGAATCGATGCACTTTGACCTCCTCAAGACCTCATGATGAGCGATGAGTCGATTTGAAATATCGACCCTCCTAAACAAAATGATGCGATGAACCCACCGGTGAAAATAGTAAGGTCGTGAGGAAAGTGAGAAAAGTGCACCCACACGACCTTGTTAAAATTATTTAGGTGAGACAGACAAGGTCGTGTGGGCGCACTTTTCTCAATTATTAGTGTGATGATTCATGGGAGGGTACAGTTTTCCCGGGCGCAATGTTCCCGACACCCAATTCAACATATGGTTTGGCAAAGGGATACATGAGTAGATCTGGTAGAGTTTATTAGCTGTCACCTACCTACTTTCCTAACGTTGGTATGGTGTACATGAAAGCGAATAACATGGAATATATATATATATATATATATATCAACTGGTACCGATGTTAGTTAAATACAGTAACATTTTGTAACATTTTGGTGATGTTGGCTAGAGAGCATTTTTTTCACATGCACTGGGCAGATAATTGGGTGGGATAAGACTTCAGAATCGCAATGGACTTGCTCGTGGGTGAAAGGGAGATTGAGGATCGAATCTCATCCGAGTGAACTGATGGTACTCTGTATTTGATTAATCTCTGTAATTTTTCCATTCTATATTTACGTTAACGTTATTATTTAAAGAACCTTCACTATCACCACGTCTGGAATTAATTATTGAATATTTTAATTTAAAAGTCATTTTCAGTATAGTAAAATAGTTGTTTTATTAAACCAATTGGCTCATCCTTTATCAAAAACATTAAGTT
Organism: Timema poppense; assembly: GCA_902141375.1. Lineage (NCBI taxonomy): Eukaryota > Metazoa > Arthropoda > Insecta > Phasmatodea > Timematidae > Timema > Timema poppense. The sequence continues at coordinate 273,354 of CABFOV010000130.1, forward strand.
CCTGGAGAATGTTTATAGTGCAGGGTTTGATGTTTGAGGTTAAGTAAATGCGCATGATTTAATACAAATAAAAACATAAATTATATTATATTAAAAACAACGTTTTTTAAAATGTGTACATTAAACTCTAGGGCTACTATCTAATTAACCTGGGGGTTGTAAAGAACGAAGAGAAACATTTACTATAAATGCATCCCTATCTTAATGTAAAGATGGAGGTAAAAACCCAGCGGGAAACCTTCTAAAAATTCGCGGAACTTCTCGGTAATCTCCCCGTAAACGGTATGCAAATGCAGTGCGAGTCCAGTATGGTCCTAGACTTACACGGATTTAAGTTACGTGGATTCATAGATACGCAGTTGCGATACTTCGAACTTTAACAATCAAAGCTGTCTGTCAAGCGTCATTTCAAAGATATTAGATGGTGTTACTGGTAGACCGAGAAAGAACTGACAGCTTCATCACAGTTTGGTTTGTTTATATAGCTTGATCGAAGGCTGTGTATTGTTAGCGAAGCTATGTAGTAACTATTATAAACATAGTATAAACCCTAATATATATGTCCAAAATACCTTTTAACTATGCACCATTCATTATATGTGGTTTTTAAACTAGTGTAGAACTTTTGGAACCTACTAACCGTCTAAGTAGAGGACTCACTGTGTATACCTGTATAGAAAACTTGGTCACTGGAGTGGATGACGAGAAACCATCCAGCCATTGGTGACCTGGCGCTCTAGGGGTAAGGTGTCAGACTTCTGTGCTGGCGGCCGGGGTTCAATCCTCGGTCCCGGCACAGATTTATCTGATTACCAAACCCTTCCTTCCCCTCTGACAAGACATCTTGTGAATGTGGGGAACGCCAGGCCTCCACTGTGGTTCGGATCCCACGTTAAACTGTAGGTCCTCCATTTCATCTCACAATCACCCTACCATTACACTTTAGCGTAAGTGCGTATAACCTGAACGGGTAGTAAGACGCGGTGCTAATAATAATAATAAAAGCCATTGTGTTAATTTGTTTAAAGTATTTGACGTGTACTTTCTAAACTGACTGATTTTATCAGCCCACGAGAATTTCTATAAATGAGAGCGAAAGGGCTTAATAATTTTTCCAGGGAGGGTATTTTAACATACCTTGCAGGTTTATTTCACATACCACATTCGACATGGAAACAACAGTTTCCATTTTTCTCTGAAGAAATTTGTGCATACGGATTCTTATCACTCAAGAAAAAATCCGTCAACCCCATCTGTGTTTGAACACAAGAGCATCAGTTCCTGAAGCAATCACTTTACCCCCAAGATCATTAAGGTAGACTATAAAACAGTGTAAACCTCTTGTACTGACCAGTTTGGAACAGACATTTCTCGCTATCTATCAGATAATAAAAAAAACAAAGCAACAACTAAAAACAGAAACACTAGATAGATACCAACCCTTAGTCTGAGATAGATAGCTAGTATAGAGGAAGTGGTCCCCTAGCAAAAACGGACATAATAAAAAAAACTGTTAAACTGAGGGTTTAGTGGAAGTCGGACGATAAACATGGAAGGTTTTACGAGGGGAACAGAAACAGAAGTGATAGATGCGGCTGGCTGGAGATAAGGGTCAAATGGGATGAGCCATGGATGGATCAAGGACAAGAAGGGAATCGCAAATTTTAGTTCTAGTTCACACAAGGTGGTATAAAACCAACAGAAATTTGAATACTAGTAAGAAATTACAACTTATGTTATCTATTCATAGTCAAGAAATATCTACCCGCTTCGCCGGCCACGTGGTATAACGCGCTAATATCGTGTTGGACTAGACTGCCGAAGACGGGGAGATCGGGGTTTGATCTTGGTCTTGTGAACTGATGAGGTTTATTCCTAAATTATTTTACACTCTCCTTCCACGCAAATACGGGTGCACTTCCTCTGAATTAAAACATTCCCAATCACTAACACCATTATTGTAATTATTACATATACGTATTACCTGAATGGGTAGTAAGACGTGAAGATAAAATAAAATCTTTAGTAAATAAAAATATAGATGTTAAGACACAATCGTTCATACAGTCAAATTCTAATGCGATGAAATTTATAGAATGTACCAACATGTTTTTCGGCCAACTAATATATTGTTAGTTTTATTATTATCCACTTCGGTGGCTGAATGGTCTAAGGCGTCACTCTTGTAATAGACCGGACTGACGATGACGAAGGTATCACAGTTAAAATCCCTGTCGGAAGTAGTAAAGGTATTTTTTCTAGACGATTCTTCAATCCCTCTCCATAAAAATTCGGATACATTCACACTAAATTCAACCCTTCCTCATGAATAGCCAATGAGGATAATTAGTATATATATATATATATGCGTATAGCAAGAACGGGTGGTAAGACTTGGGGCTTGTAAAAACAAGCCTACATTGGTTACTGAGCGATATTAGATTTTAAACTTAATTTTTTCTTCACCCACTTCGTCGACTGCGTGGTCTAATACGTAGTAGAATAGATTACCGATGACAGGGAGATCGAGGTTCGAATCTCATTAGGGTGTTTTAAGGTTGTTTTTTATAGAATAGTTTTCCACTCTCTCTCCACAAAATTTAGGGTACAATTTTCTCTAAATATAACTTTTATAATCACTAAAACCAGCATCGTAATTAGTACATAAGTATACAGCCTGAACGGGTAGTAAGATGCGGTGCTAATGAAAAAAAAATCATCTTGGTCCTTTTCAACTGAAAAACCAAGCTTAGGAATGTGGAAAATGTATCGTTACTCTACTAATATCGAATCTTTTCTTTTATTTAGTCAATAATTTAAATTATATATAAAAAAAACTAGACATGTTTGGTAGAGGGAACCTTAGAGTACCAAGAATTTAATACCAAGTCTTAAGGATTTTAATTTCCTCGACCTGAATGAATGATCTACATAAACGCTGTGAGGCACATCATACAATTAATTAGTATATTCCGGAATCGTCTCGTAATCTCAATCTATAAAGACACCTGCCGAGTCACATTCTTTAGTAGGGAAGCTTTGACATTCCTCAGATTAATGTTATTACTAAAACAGTCCCTTCCACCTTTTATACGCTTTATACAACCCTCTGTCCTCATTCTGTACAAAAAAAAAGAAGAAAAAGGAGAAGTGCTACTTTAATTTCAGTTACGCATAGTATCAGCCGATATTAAAAACAATTTTAATTGATACACTTTTTTCTTGTTAAAATTTATTACATCTGCTTTATTTTTTTTACAAGAAAAAAACCCATGCAATTTTTGTTTTAATATGTAAATTCTTGAAACATTATTTTAAGTTTTTAGCCACTTTGTTTGTCTTTAGACAGACAATACCAAAGTAGACTATAATGAAGTGTTGTTTCTTTAACGTGATTTATTAACTCTTTCCAAACAAAAGCGGGTACACTTTTTTACAAAAGTTCCCCTCCTGTCTTTAATTTAGTAAATATACGGGTTTACAGATTTGTGGTAAAACATGCAGCACAAACAAAACCCTTTAAGTTATATATTATTTGTTTGGAATTAGAGATATTTCTCTAAAGGTGTGAACAAGTTTGTAAAACATTTCTTTTTTCTTTTAATAACTTAGGAATGCTTTGAAGGTTTTGTAAACTTAGAACCTAATACAGAATACAACGTTAGAATAAGTTATTTAATGTAAAAGGGTGCCGTAGCTCGTGAAATTAATTTATATTATTCAATATTCTATAATTAAATGCTTTCTTTTAAATAAATGAAAAAACAGTCTATATTCATGGACTCATCAAACATGTGGCATAAAAAAAACGTCAACTGCACAAACCACATTAGAAATGGCATTTCCATGTCAAAAGCCAATTTTTTTTTTGGACGGATATAAAAAATGAACAGCTCAAAAATTAGCGTGACAATTTAACGTCCTCTTTGTTTTCATAAAACTCAACTTTTTTTTTACCCAATCATTATTTTGTGAAGAACGTAACAGTAACAAAAATAGATTGTAAATATTTCGCTTGTCTATATAAAAAAAACAGATAGGAATTGGGGAAAGGGATGCTGGGAATATGTGTGGTATGTGCTTCATTGATCTCGCCAATATATTTTCAAAGTGTCTAATGGGGCATTAAAAATATTAGGGTATTTTATCACTAGGCACGAAAAAATATCAACTTTGAAATATCTCTCTCAACGATGGAATTTTTTTTTTCTCCAAAAGCTCGCTTTTCTGTTCTAAGTTGTCCGCATACATTGCTGATGTTCCCATTAAATCTGTTTTTTTGTTTATTTTCATTTCATAATGGATGCATGTCTGCGAATGACATTTTATGATTAAACATCAATATTGTTAACGTAACTAAATCTAGTTAAATAGATGTAATAATAGTTCAAATCATCCCTTTTTTTTCTTTAATAGTCGTGACTTAATAAGCAATCTGTAACTGACATTTATATTGAAAAAAAAGTCATTGTTACATTTCTTCCATGTGAAATTATTTTTTAAATAAGACATTTTATTTTATGAGTTTACATTGGTTTACTTTACTCACAGATTTTAATTTCAATCTTATTTAATCTGGTTTGCCTCTGATTAAAAGGCTAAAAATTTGTTACTAAATAGTTCAATCCTCTCTCTTTCTCAAAAACTCAGGTATACTTACATTGAATAATACATCACTTATCCTTAAAATGATAACTTGGTTATAATACTTAATTATAAGCTGAATGGGTACTGAGACATCGTGAAAAAAATAGTTCTGTTTTCTCTCCTATGTATTTTTTTTGCGATGTGGCTCTATACAACTACTAAACATACTATATCAGCTATTATTTTAATTAGAGTTTATGATTTAAATATATTTCCCAAAAATATATAGAAATAATTGATTAATAAATTTGTTAAGTTAATTGATGGAATAAAATGAAATTGCAGATCAAAAGGTATAATTAGATTAACTTATGGTAGTAATATATTGTCAAATTATGAACTTTACACATATAATAAATTAATTCATCATCAATTTAGCAATATATAAGGGGATCATAAGGTTAAAATACATGAAAACACGTTAAAAAAAAAGTTTTGTAAAACTTACCATAAGTTAACCGAATTATACATTTTTATTTGCAATTTCAATTTATTCCATAAATTAACTTAAAAAATTTATTAATCAATTCTTTTTATATATTTTTGAGCATTACATCTAAGTCTTAAATTCTACAATACACTCCTTACTTTCAACTTGTTTAAGATGTTTTCAAAAATGTTATTATTTTAGTGTTAACACCCTCTCTCCAGATAAAAGTGGGAATGTAGACACAATAAACGTATGTATTTTTTTAAGTTTTTATAACAAATATTTTTTTGGCCAAAATAATCAACGTAATCCGGTAGAAACATAGAGTTTAATTTTTTTTCTCGAGGTGATATTAACAGTTCTTGTATGTGTCATAGCATAAAGATAAAAAGTTGTCATTAAAATTACAGGCCCACCGTGACAAATATTCGAAAACGGTTGAGTTCACCATGTGAATAAAATTAAAATATATATTTTCACTAAAAAATATTTTATTTATTTCGGGTAAAAAAGGTTTTGCTATAAAAAACTAAAAACACTGACTATTTCTCGTATTCCCCGAACTTCCACCTTAAGGAGGGTGCATTTTATTAAATTAATCTTAAGGAAGGTGTATTTTATTAAATTATTTTTTACCATACCTACCCAATGGATTAGACCATTGGATAGCCAGAACTTAATTTCAAACGCATCAAGAGAAAAATGAAGTGATATTAATCTAGAGATTTGAGAAATGTGTATGATCAAGTTGTTTTTTATGTGGTTAAAATATAAAAATAATACAAATGGAAAAAGTAATTAAAGCTTTCACACAATTTATTTAGTTTGCTTACGAATGGCTGATGTTTCCATCGTGAAAAGTGGAAATTAATTTCCTGCCTTTAATTTAAAAAAAACCGCAAGCGATTTCAATTAACGACATGTTGGCATGTTTTTACTTTCTCATATAAAAAAAAAGTATTTTGATCGCTAAAAAAATTTTATCTCCAGATTATGACGAAAATTTACGTTTTTTTGGAAACATTAACACTAAAATTGAATTGTACAGTTCTGTCTGTTTGTCTGTCCCTGGTCAAAGATCTAAAATGGTTTAATATATTTTCTTAGAACTTGATATTTAGATTAAATAGGGCTATATGACATTTTTATTACCTTCAATTAAGGATAGTTTGCTGGTGCAAAATTTGTTTAATTCTAAATTTTTTGAAAATGTTCTTAACGATTTTGTTTAAAGTGTATTTATCTAGGTTTTTTTAAAATTACAATTAGCATTTTATAATTAATATTTGGGCAAAATACCTTTGAAATGTATAGTACCGAGTATACATTTTGAAAAAAAAACAACATGTATATTTCTTTGCGAGTATAAACTTATTTATGGGTAGTTTACTAAAAACTTTTTTGAAAATTATCTTTGAAGTTATAATACACAATATGAAAAATGTTTTTCATTTGTGTAGTAAATGTAGGGCCTAAGCCTGTGTTTTACTTGTAACCAAAACGTTCACTGAAAAATTAGAGGAGGGCATAAACGTGGGTTCGTTACTACATCCAAACCAATTACAAAGTCTTTCGTGTTGTCAGCTAAACATTAGTAGGAACAAATTTAGATTTCTTGGTTCTGTGTGATAACATATTAATGGAATACCCACTAAATTAAATAAACGACCCAATCAGAGCGCACTTGATTGTAAAGTGAGATACGAGCAGAAATATGTGTTTACTGTCAATAAGGCTCTACTCTTTATTTTCGGCAAACATGTTAATCAAAATTTATGTTTGAAATCGTACAGAATATACTATATATTCACGGCGACCTACTGGCTTCTTTATTCATCTTGTAACGTTCTATATGTACCGTTAACACTTACACTCAAAATACCATATATATGATTAAAATGATAAATACAAGAACTAGTACATTCTAATGATGTGTGGCAGATATTAAATCACGATGAAATCATGTTACTGGAAATGGCCAAACTTGAGGAAAATGCCCCAGTTGACTGTTCCGGGAGATTCAACAAAAGAACATCTTACTCGCTGACCCCACTTCGTTAAAATGACCTATTTGCTTCGGTGTGTTGTACTCCGTGGCCACCTGCTAGTGCTAGTTGTCGTTTGGCTCAGTTTATGGAAACTACCACCGCCCCCCTTCCCTTGTAAATGACCATTCCCGAATACGTCAGTCAATCGTGTATAAAACAGCCATCCCTCGATTCACATTTTGTATTCATTATAACGAATCCTAGGTGGAACATCCTGGACATGAAGCAAGGATCTATTAACTGAGTTACTGGTGATCACGATTTGTGAGGCGCCACTATTGGGATACCTATGCCTTAAGTAACCGATTTAATTTCCTTTAGTAAGCAAAGCACTGTTTTATATATGATCTCGTCAAACTATTTGTAATTATTTAAGCTTGTTTTAATTTAAATAAACTGATTTGTTAAACTTGTATATCTCTCTTATGTTTGATCCTTCCCATCTTTGATTATATATGTTCTATTAGACAGGATAAGTGGCGATACAATCCACCCACTGGTTGTTTCACTGTCTAAGGCGTCAGACTCAAAATAAACCGTAGTTCCTGTGATTGAGAGATCGAGGATCGAAACTTCATAAGCCGCCTTCGGCACACTCGGATTGCATTCAAGCACCTAAACCTCTCCTTAAGTCTCAAACCACATTCTAGACAAGACCGACATTCAGTCCGCATATTCACTGGTTTGGGGGGTTAATATGAAGTGCACGCAATGTCAATATGAACATCCCGCGTGGTTATCATGCCCATATCTACTCACCTCACGTTTATATGACGGAAGTGCTTGAGAAAAGGGCTTGGTTTGTAGAGGGGGGAAGGGTGGAGTCAAACTACAAAACTCTTCAACCTCATTTTAAGCCCGCAAAACTGCCATTCCATACCCCTTTATATTTCCCACCATCTCATAGGACGAATCTTTGGTCGGAGAAAATGTCCTCCCAGACATGGCGGATTATCATAATATTCTTCGTCTCTAGCATAGAACACTCGTTGACTGTATCCCTGCAAGGGTCTATAAAACTAATGTCCTACTATCGAGATAGGACATAGCATTCAATATAAAAGACGATACAAGAGAATATACACACCACTCGCTAGAATACGTCAAATGGGGCTTTTGTAAAATGGATCTACGTAAAAAAAAGGTTTGATCACACTCATCTTGGTTGCCACAGGGGAAAAAGGCTGTCAGTCTCATCTTGATAATTTGCTTATGGTTAGAAAAACGTTCTTAAAATCTCTATTAGGTGAACTAAGATGTTATTTTTCCTACTTAGTTTTCTGAACTCTTCGTCCACACAAATGCAGGTACATTTCCTTTACGTTATATCTTCCCCATCCCTACCATAGTGAAGTACAGATGGGCAGTAAGACGCCGAGCAGGGTGTTAATAATGACTTACACGTTGACTATATAAATACAAAGGAATGTAAAATTTTTTGCAAAAAAGTAAGATGCCAATTTTCTTTTGCCGATATATATCATATCGGTATTTTGGCTTAAGTTTAACTCATTCACTATCAGTGACATATTGTAAGGTGTATATGAAAATATTTTAAAATAATTTTGATTTGTTTTCATAAATATATATTTATAATAATATATTGACAAGAATAATTAGTTTTTCAGTCTTATAGTTACTCAATATTTTATTAGTAATGTAGAATTGGACAGTTTATGAAACTATTAATATCATTTTGTTGATTATCTTTTGATGCTGACTTCAAATATTTCACTATTTGGATATTTACATAGTCATTAAATTTAATAAGCCAATTCATGTGTAAAATTATTGTATTTTCTTTACACTAAGATATTATTTCATAAATTACAGGACAACTATTGTTTCCGCAGCTTAAATGTTTGAAGATTTATAAGCCTAACTTTATAAACAAGTCCAAATATTTAATAATAAAATAATTAATAAATCTAATATAGCTAGTAATTATTTATTGTTTGGGGCTAGTTACATTTTAAACCATGAATTATTACATTTTACGATATAGGTCCCCGATTATATTTATCCTAATAGATAACATTATTTAATTCACAACTTACCATTAGATTGCAAGTTTAGAAAATCGACAGCTGATTTGAATAATTGTGAGGATAAAAACTTCCAGTACTCACCTGAAAAAGCAAGAAAGTATTTTATTATTAAAAATTATGGAAATACATGTGTTTATATATTTTCTATAATTATTTTAGAGTTTTATATGATTACAATTAACACGAAACAACCAAATTGACATAAAAGTCAGGTTCCAACCTGAGAGATAAAACATTTATCATATATAATTGTATATCATCTACCAATCCCAATGCAAATATCAGTAGTATCAATTCATTTTTTCAATGATGACAGTAATTGGTACGTTACGTTACTCTTTCTCATTCCTTTGCCTAAAAATGGAGATATTTACTCAACCCTCGTGAAATGTATTGTTTCAGAGAAATTTAATCAGAGACAATAAAATGAATTAATATACACAATTACAGAAACATTGTAAAAAACAAAAAACGGAACCACTCTTTACATCAAAGAGCATAAAATTATATTACTAAAACTTTAGTTTAAAATATATATTTGCCATTATCTCAGAAACCATTGGTTTCATAAACATATATTTCAAATAAAGATATTTTTTTCTGTCATAGTAATACAATTAATTTCATGGGCAAATGAGTTTCCCTTTTGTTGAAATACTAAAAACAGAGTTAAATCAAAATTGTTAGAAAGGATTTTGATAAAATCTATTATTCTTTATTCGCCCTCAATTCTAATATTAATCAGATAATTCCTAAAATTCCTTTGAGGAATCTTAATAAAACCCTATAGTCTTATACAAAGTTTTAGCACGAACAGAAATATTATTTCAGCTCTTGTCCCATTAAAACAGATAGACGGGATTGCAAAAACAATTTTTCAGGCTCAGGGGGTTATGAAACATCTACATCCACCAAAATACAGAGTTCGATTTTTTTTACTGTCACAATATATTTTACAGATCTCATCATCAGATGACAGAGGTAAAATAAAAGTATCCATCTTATTTGCCTAAAAAGCTACTATATGTTTACTACTTCAGAAAATATTACGTCATGTTCTCACCTATATATGTCTGGACTTAGACCCAAGCCATAGATGATGACGTCAAAACTCCTTTCATAGACCCACCCCTCCCAATACTTTTTCATTCCATATACCTATATCTTAAACCGGTTGTATTTCAAACAGTGATATGGCAGTTCAAATATATCTACTAAAAAGCTTCTGATCATTTGCTTCCAACACTTCATATACCTAGTGGCTCATGTTTATATACATGATTTTAACAAGGGATACATTACATCTATAATCTATTCAGATGCACATTGGATAAAGCCTAGCCAAACTCGGGGGCTTTGAGCACTAGCTGTATAGAAACCTCTGCACGCACAGACAGTTGGCAACTTTCCCACAAATTGGAGGCATGTCGAGTTACTTTATAAAAGAGAGTGTGCAATTTATACGGCTGTACTCTGACACCAATAACTATGTTGAGGTAAATGGCAGTATGGCCATTAATTATATGATACCTGAACAATCATGAGTGTGAAAAGAAGAATTTGATGCAACGACTAACGTGCAACACGTCAATGGAGCATTTATACCCAGAAGTGTCGTTACTGGCGATAAAATCCACGGATACAGGCTGGGTTATCTACATTAGCCCCATGGCTTCTTTGGTGCTGAATGACAGCTCACATCTGACAGCTAAAGGCTTTAAAAAGTTACCAGACCAAATTATGTATCTCTACACCGAACCATATGATCTTCAAAAACATGTGTTTAGCAGCTGTCACTTCTGTCAGTCAAAATTTAGGTGAATACCTAAATGTTGACTGTCAGAAGTCAGCTGCGAGCTGTCAGTCAGCACCAAAGAAGCCATCGGCTACTGTAGTTCACCCACCAGGGACAAATTGCAAAGGCGTTTGTCTGTCAGGTTGGACATTTCTCGATCAAGTTTGCAGAGAATCACGAAAGATCTCAAACTGAGGTTGGTAAATGCACTGAATGTTGATGATCCCGTCAGGCGTGTGGAGTTTACCTGGATCGTAAAGCTTGATGAGGATTTATGAAGTAAAATTACATGTATCAGGTAGCAGGAACCGTCACAATTGCGTGTACTGGCGAAACAAAAATCTAGATCTACACATCGAAGTGAACAAACAATCATTTTTTGGATTAGTGTCAGTTTTTGTGAATTAATTTAACCGTTTTTTTCTTTAGCAACACGATCTCAAGATATAGTAATCTGAAATTCCTAATGGACACTTTCCATTCACAATTGTTTCAACAAAATTACGTCTGCACAATATGGTGAAAATATGATGGCTCTCATAATTTGGGAATAATTGGACGAAATATTTACAGATCAGTGGATCGGTCATCCTGAACTTTGTACCATAATAATCGATAAATCAACACCATTCTTGCGGACATGCACCAAAGGGTTTGTGGAAACATTAAATTGCGTCTAAATAGTGCATCAGCTTCAACGGCCATATGAAGGACCATACAAAGAAAAACCAAGACTGTTTAAATTTCAGTGTTCTCTACCATTGTATGGTTTCATAAAGTAAATTCATTTTCTAATTATAAATTACTAGACCCTCCCCCCCTCCCCCGCCCCCACCCCCTGCATTATTATTTTCAACACACATATTGAAGAATCATCATAGACTCTACCATAAAATATGAGTGATTATCGAAATTTTTATGAGGAATAAATTAAATTTTCAAAATAAAATATAGCCTATGCTACTCGCTGATAATGTAGCTTTATATTTGTGAAAGAATTTTTAAAATAGGTCTAGTAGTTTTTGAGTTTATCCATTACAAACAAAAAACAAACAAAAGAAATCAAATATTTCCTCTCTATAATATTAGTGAAGATACCGCTTTGTTAAACTCGTACATATAAATATGGACTATCCTATTTACATGTGTTTATACTAGTTTTCGTTGATAGTCCTATAATTAATATCTACATATAAATTAACATAGCTCCTTTTGTTTTTTGTACTAGCTAATGTGTTTTGCGTAGCTTGAGATAATATATAAAAAATAGATTAAAAACGAACTTGATTTCATTGAATTTGTCAAATTTTAAATAATGGTTTTGATAAATGTATACTTTTCGGATAATTAATACTGGTGTTATTCATAGCCTTCACATATTAGTTAGATTTTACACCTACATTAATTAAGCTATGGATGAGAAAGATATAGTTTTAGAATAAATGTTCCCATATTAGCATGAAGGAAGAGATAAACACCATTATGGAAAGATCACAGCAAGATTTGAGCTCTGACCTCCTCGTTAGCGGCAATCTACTTCCACAAAAGTGATAAAATATGTGACCACCGATGTGAGTTAAAGTGTTTTTTTCACTTAAGTTCTTATTCATTAGATGGAAAAAACTTCGATTGATATCCTTTAGAACCGTGTAAAATTTTGTAAAATATGTTTGTGTGCATAGGAATGCTCAAATTGGCATTTAAACGTTCACAAAATCCCTAAGAAATTATAAACCCTCTACTATCCCCCCCCCTCCCCTCCTCCAGCAATAATGTTTTAAAACCTAACTAACTCAACATTTACCTTTTGCCATTGCAAATATTTAAAAATTGTTATAACCATCCTATTTATGTAAATATGTTAACTCATACTACACAAGCTTTTTCTCCCTCAGTCCAAATTCAGATAAGGATTAATAAACCTTACTTAATTCATAATGTCCACACTTTTATCTTTCTTTAAACACTCTCGCTGAAAAGTTTAACGATAAGCAAACAAGAACATTTACAAAAACCATGTTTCGTTCTCTTTTAACCACGTTTTTTATAATTTTCAAATAAAACTTCTCATACATTTTAATTACAGTATTTGCGTTGTTATATGCAATATATATAATAATGGTGCTTTTAGGGAAACTTATATTTTTGAGGTAAGAAAGTCAAATATTAATTTTAACTTCCATCTGAAAAATATTTACAATTCCTGATACCTCTTTTGAGATGATATATTAATAATTTTAATAAGGGCTGTTGTGCGATTCGAAATATTTAAAAAAAACCTCTAGAAATGGTAAATATCTGGATTCTAGAAGTCATGTTTTCTCACTTGTTAAAGTGAAAAAAAAAATTATAACAATCTTACGTTCCAAACGTTTTACTTAAACAAATTAATATATATTTTTCTTTTATAATCTTCAAACTCTCCGAGAAAACGTACGTTTCTGCGATATACTGTAGACAAACAATACTTCCATCAAACAAAAGTTTTTCCTCAAATCTGTATAATATTATATAGAACTTCCGTTCTTATTAAAATTCATATTACAATTATTCAGATCTCCATTTAACACTCTCTAAGGCCCCATTAAAATGTACAGAAAAAAAAGTTTTATTGTGTAGGCTTAGGTTGAATGTAGATTCTCTAAATATAACTTTACGCCCATCCTATCTGCTTTTAAGGGGGCGTATTTCTTTGTTGACTAGCTTGAGAAGTATCCTCAGATAATATTTAGTTTAAGTAGAGATTGAAGACAGCGAATTTAATTCCAGTTTGTATGCTAAATGGACTAATGAAATTAATGTTTTAGTGGTTATATCCAGGCAATTTTTCAAATATTGCATTCTCAATGGTTAATTAATTTCTGTATATCTAATAGTTTTATCTAGACTTTTTTATTACATTAAAAAGTTTCTGGACAATAGCTGCAATTTACATGATAAATATACAAGTAATGTTAAGATTACTCTGTGCAGATAATTAAACGAAACGTATTTGCTGAAGCAATAATTTAATTATTTTTACCAAAACATGTTTTTGTCATAAAAACTCCAATAATAGGGACCTTAATTTGGGGCCATTCCCATCTCGCATTAATAAATGTTATCTATTTAGTCAAAACAAAAGTATTAAAGCACTATAGAAAATAAATACCTGGAGAGATTAGAAATGACTTGGAAAAGATTTGAAAATATCAAATTGACTGACAAGGTGACAAATGATCAATTCGTAAAAAGAGTGGGTGATAAAAGAACCATTTTGGATGTGATTCTTCGTTAAAAGGCCAAATGGATCGGACACACCCTCAGGAGGAACTGTCTTCTGCACGATGTACTAGAAGGAGAGGTTGAGGGAAAGAGGAGATGAGGAAGAAGGAGGATTTAAATATTGGATAACTTTAATGAAAGAAGAATATTCTGGGAGATTAAGGAGGAGGTAGAGGAAAGGACGTATTGGAAGAGAGAACACGTAAGAGAGAACACATAATTATAATAATAATACGCAAAGAAATAGTAACAGAAAGACAAACGGCATTGAAAATACAAATTTATCGAGTTCAGTGTGTCATAAAACGTCAATATGCATCAAAATATCCAATTAGATTATTTTTTACCATAACAATACTTTCTTTCTACAGTAGCTCCGTGGCTTCTTTGGTGCTGACTAACACCTGACAGCTGACAGCTTTTAAAAGATACCAGACCAAATTATGTATCCCTACGCCAAACCGTATGATCTGCAAAAACATGTGTTTAGCAGCTGTCACTTCTGACAGTCAGAATGTAGGTATATACCTTAACGTTAACCGTCAGAAGTCAGCTGTGAGCTGTCAGTCAGCACCAAAGAAGGCACGGGGCTACTGTAATAGGGGTCATAAGAGAGTAAAAATGTGAAATATTTTATGAACAATTACACTAAAATTAAATAGCTTTCAAACGTTTAAGTCTTTCGAATGACTGAACTAATACTAATGATTTATTTGGGACCTAGAGGGTATTTAGGATTTTTATTTGCGCTATAATTATGTGCTCAAGGCAATAATAACTGAACAAAACAGTATTTTTAAAATAAAAACATTCTGCCTTAAGCTATATAAGAAAGGATGATTGCGTTTATTTGTTATATTTGCTCATTTAAAGTAATATATATATAATAATTTGAAGTTGTGGGCGTTTTACAAATTGTTAAAGTGAAAAAAGTGTATTATTGTTATTTTTATTACTATTACTACGAATTAAACTGTTTAAGGTTAAAGTGTAGGGGACAATAATTATGGTCTGTGTTATTGCAGCTTATATAAAAAAGCTTAGTATTGGTTAAAATATTTTAAATATTCCAGTAGAAAAATATAGTTTAATTTTAGTCCCATCGTGATATCAACATTTGTTGAATATTTCATGAGCTTATCGGCATTAGATGAGAAACTTTTTAAATGAAGAGAAAAAGTTGTGGTTAAATTACAAAACACCCTTGACAGATTTTCAACAACTGTTGATATCACTATGTGAAGAAATTAAATTATGTGTTTCTACTGGAGAACTATTTTATCTATTCTCACCAAAATAAATTCTTAAATATAACAACACAAGTACTATTCTTAAATCGGGATCACAATACTCCCACCATAATAAATCAAACTAACCAATAAAAAAAACTACCCAAAATTTAAAATAAAGTATAACAAAGGTGATTGCACATACAATGAATCAATCGTAATCATCATCATCAACTGCTTACAGCCTGTGGGCGGGTCAGTTTAGTAAAATGCCTACATCATCCTTTTTCCTTCCACCAGTCTTGCCCCTTTAATTAATTCCATTCTTCTCCTCTCACTAATACACTTTCTGTTTTCTGCTCCTTCCACCTTTATCTTGGCCCCTCTTGTGGTATTTTTCCTACATACTTCATTCCCATAATCTTCGTTGGCATTCTCTCTCTCTCCATGCTCATTACATGTCCATACCAACGCAGGCCAGATAGCTTCATTCTAATCTTGTTTCTCCTCGCGACAGCTAACATGCTCCTCACAAACTTCATTCCCATGGCATCCACTCTCCTAGTATCTCTTACTTTCAATGCCCATATTTCTTCAGCATGATAATAGGTACAAGTTAGGTCATGTACAATATTTCCTTACTCTTCAAGGGCTCTTCTCTTCTCCATACCAGGTCTCTTACAAACTCTCTCTTAGATCAACTCTCTTTGCTGTCTTCTTCTCATTAAATCCTCTCTACGTCCACCTTTCGCCTCAATCACACTTCCAAGATATTTTACGTGCTGTACTTATCTTCAAATTTCAGCACTCCATCCAACTTTATGTATTTACTTGGCTTTATCCTCTTCCATTTCATTACCATCACTTCACATTTCGCTATGATAAATTCAATTCGACATTCTTTCACGTCCTCAATTAATCAATGGTAGCTTAAAAACCGATTAAGAAGGGACATTGCTTTATTTATTTTTAGCCATTTAGAATTGAAATCGATCTTATTACTTAAAACAAATTACCTAGTACGTTTAACTACAAATTCTACTACCAGCAATCTGACTATGCACAGAGAATAGAAATTAGAGAGAGCAGCTATATTGTAAATATACAATAATTTTCTTACAGGGCAATTGTGAAACCATTTAATGAAAATAATCACTATTATAATAATCCAAATATTTATCCCAAAACTTAATTTTACCCAATGTAAAGAAAATATAAAGGTAATACCCTTGGAGTAATTAGATTAAGACCGTCATTGCTTACGTCAATCAGTTCAAAGCAGTTATAAATACAAAGACAGTAAAACATACTTATTTTTCTAAATAAGTAAAGTAATGACGTTAATTGGACATTGGTGCGGATTTAAAAAGTTTTATTTATTATTTAAATTTCCAAAACGAGAACTGATTTTTAACTTCTTAGATTGTCTTCCAAATATCTGGTTGCGGCCCTGAAAAGCACGGGTACAAAACCGCACATGTATATATGACAGTGCAACCTAGAAGTCCCAAAATAGATAAGGCACAAAACAATGCAAGTGTACAGTTGTACAGATCGCACAAGTGTTTCGTGACCTTATATTGCCCTCGACTTCTCCAGAACAGAACAAGAGTGTCTGTGTTTAACTGGGTAGCATTCGTACTGATCGCACAGGCCGCCTTAACGTGGCTTTCAATTTACTGGCATTGAGCTCTTAGAGTTGGTTAGGTTAGCTTATGTTAGGGGACAATAAAGTCTCAAATGGTGAAGTTTGATAGCTGTTAATTCCAGTAGCCTACAAATTCCCCGCCAAACAAAAGAAAGGAAACAGACATTCGACATTTTACGCCAATTGAGAATTATGCTCTTTCGTACCTGATTTCTTATGTACCCCAATCGTTAGCGCTGTTTTGTACCTACAGTAACCTCATGGCTTCTTTGGTTCTGATTGACAGTTTTGAAAAGTTACCAGACCAAATTATGTATCCCTACACCGAACTATATGATCTGCAAAAACATGTGTTTAGCAGTTGTCATTTCTGACAGTCAAAATTTTGGTATATAACTAAATGTTGACTGTCAGAAGTCAGCTGGGAGCTGTCGGTCAGCACCAAAGAAGCCTTGGGGCTACTGTAATTTCCGCGTGCGCTTTCATGTATCCACACTCTTCGGTAGCATATTCAAATAGCTTCGTTTAACTTTGTGTATCTATCTATCTTGTGTAATGAGAGGAGTGACGTCACAAGCTCAACCAATCAGAGGTATTTCTCCACCTGGCGCTCTTTTTATTCTCTTTACATGTATTTTACCTGCGAGTATCTAATTCGAGTTCAAAATATTGGTTCTTAAGTGGTATGTTAATGATCTGGAGTCAGCTTGTTGGGGTTTTCTTATAGCTTTATTGAGCTGAACCCTTGATAATATATTCAAAATAATAATTTGAAATAATTGCTTAAGTGGCCACATGATCTAACGCGCTACTCTCGTGGTATACTTGACTGCCAATTACGAGGAGATTGAGCTTCTAATCTCGATTGTGTGTACTGAGGGTGGATTTTCCAAAATGATTTTACCACTTTACATTTATTCAAATACTGATACATTTCCTCTAAATATAACCTTCCTTACTCCTTAAACCATTAGAGTAAGACGCAGTCCAAAAAAAACAAAACAATAGACATTTTTGTTTTAAATTTGAACCTTAAGACCTATTTTGTTTTTATTCTCAAATTTCAAATATTCACGAGGGTTTGAAGGATTAATATCCTATACTTAAAAACTACTATTTTTAGGTCTGGTATAATAAGATGGTTTGGAAAGTGCACGTTAAATACCTCCTCCTTAAACCAATCTTTAAACAATATAAATGCAAATAATAATTTTTAAAACGCGTGTGAACAGGCCCTAATATAACCTATCCCATGTGTTATATAGGAAGGGGGAGGGGAGGGGGAGGACCCATTCAAGCGTTAACGCTAGCTCGTTCTTCTTGGTTTCCATGAGAAGATAGGGGTATGAGAGGTGGAGGAGAGAACGGGGGAGAGGGGGCTGATGGGGGTGTATTCTCAGGGTGGAGGAGAGAATGGGGGGTGGGGGTTGAGGTGGGGGTGTATTCTCAGGGTGGAGGGCTGAGATTAAAACGTCCACAGGGTTGAAATGTGGCCGCGCCAGTGATTAGCGTGTAGGGGGGGAATTGGTAACACGGGACCCAACCCTTTCCAACCCCCAGCCCCTTGCTAGCACCCCCTCACTCCCTCACCAACCCCCTTACCAAGCTTCCCTCTTGAGGGAGGAATAATTAAGACAGAACTACACTTTAGTGTACCTCTTTTGGAACAAGGGTTTAAAGTGTGTTGGTATAGGTCATGAGTTTCTAAACGCAATAATCAAGGTCTTTAAAAAAATATTGAACCTTTTTTTTCATATCAAAATGATTGTACTTTTTATTTTGTCTTATAAAGAAAGTATTGTAATAGTGAACACCTTACTACCTCGATGGAATAATGAATATTCAGGTTTTATATGTTTCCGAAATATAAAAAGTGTTTTTTTAAATTATTTCTATTCTTTTATAACTTATTCTTGTCTCTTTTTATTTGGGGTCGGTAAACTTTTGGGGAATCTAATCAACTTATTAAAAACTTATCAAATGTCCCACAATAAACAAACATTTTTTCCCCATTGTTTAGCCCATTTTGCTTCATATATTTTTTTTTACATAAATTCAATCATTTTTCTAATACAAATGTTTTTATCTTAACGGAAAAAGTAGAGAATAATAAATTAAATATATGTTTTTTTAACAAAATATTTAATCCTTCAATGTATACCGATTATGGAAGATCGAAATTATGTTGGTCACACTCAAATATTATTGATAAATACCTGACATCTTTGAGAGTTTGGAAGACAAAAAGATCAACATTTAACTACAACGCAGTTTTATTACGTGATTGAATGAGAATTACCGTGAGATCGACCGGTCACCGATACTTGCCCCTAAACAGTTTATTATAATTAGCACCACGTCTTACTACCCGTTCAAGTTATACTCCATAAACAGTTAAATGGATTTCGTTACGTTTGTATATCTAGCTGTTATATATTCATACCTTGAGGATAAATCATGGGTTTAGTCAGATTTATAATATTAAGGGTAGTTTACTGATTACATAATACTTTTGACTCAATTTTTTTTTAATAATTGTAATTTTATAGTGATTCATCTGAAAATAAAAAGATATTGTACCAATTACTGATTTATGATAAATTATACTTTATTATAAATGCCTCTAACAGTTTTATTGAGAACTTATATACAAAGAGTTTTTTTTGTCTGAGTAAAACTCATTTAGGGTGGTTTACTGACGAGTTTTATTTTGAAAATTTTATTTCAAACTATAATATACTGTATTATAAAGTAATTACGATAATGTTGTACCATTTATTTGAAACTGTTCCACAATGTTTCATACTGTCGGGTTTAATAGCCTTTAGAAACACGCTTAATGTGATTGCCGAGTTGTTAAAAAGGTATAATAAATAATGTTGTCTCTGGGCTACATCATTCGTAGCCCAGTAGTGGAAAAATTAGTACTAATTTACCGTTTCCCAGGGGACGCCCGAATGTACTGATCGTACATCCTTTCCATAGAGGCTCTTTCCATGTCCCGATGAAATGAGGAGATGGTGATAGTGAATATGATGGTGATAGTGAGTAGGACCCGCCTCGGTGGCGTAGTTGGCTAACGCGCTTGTCGTATTGAGCTCGACCGCCGAGGACAGGGAGATCGAGGTTCGAATCTCGGTCGGGTGAACTGAGGGCGGTTTTTCCTAAATGGTTTTGCACTCTCCCTCCACGCAAATGCGGGTTCACTTCCTCTAATTCAACCTTCCCAATTCCTAAT
>CABFOV010000131.1:0-38144 GCA_902141375.1 Timema poppense
GTAAAGAGAAGAGGTGAATATTTATTTTTACTCCCAAAAGGCGACGAGGTATTTCTACCTGCCCATGTAGCACCCTTAAGGACTGGCTGAATTAGGAACTAGTCTAGTGTCACTTGAGGACTAGCTAAATTCGGAACTAGTCCAATGTGCCACCTTTTATTTATGTTTTTTAATAAGCAATTTAAAATCAAAACTTCTTTGATATTATGAAATGTAATTAATAACTCAAATAAAATTGAAATTATTTTAGTAATACCTAAAGTTTATTAAATTGTCAAAGTGATGTTTGGTTGATAACATGTTTTCTTCAATACCACAGAAGCTGATTATAACCATTGACTTCACAAAGCTCATTGTGACATGACAGTGAATTACATGGCTGTCGAAATATTGTTGACTTAAAAAGATTAGACATTGGCAAACCTAGTGGTATGCATAGCCTGCCATCCCCGCCCTAGACAATTTGTAAACCAAAGCAGATTAGGTTCAAATTAAATTTAGGTATTGTATTATGTGCGTCTTTTAGTCTTCATTTAAGCCAGTGGTTCTCAACCTTTTTGAGCTGACGCCCCCCTCGGTAGATTATCAAATTCTCAACCCCACCCTCCCCCCTTCCCACTAATTTTTTTCATCAAATGCCCATGCCCACACTTCCCAATATTCTTTGAGACAGTTATAAAATAAGTTTTAAAACAATCTTGTTTTCTAATCACGTCTTTATACAAAAACCAATGTAACACTGACAGTGTAAGGATACAAATAAATTTATTAAAAATAATATGATGGTTGGCAGAATTTTGTTTTTATGAGTTCTTGAATATTGGGTCTTACAAATGGTAGGCAGTGTTGCCAATATCTCAAGAAAAAGTTATCTTACTTTGGAAAATGAATTGAAAAAAAGAATGTCTTCAATTCTTTGCTGATTTTAATGTAATTTGTAAATTGTTACACACACCCTCAGAAAGTCCTTTACACCTCCCCAGGGGGGCGCGCCCCCCCAGGTTGGGAACCATTTATTTTAAGCATTGATATGTGTGCTTTTTTTTTTAGTAACATAGGTCAGGTAATGCAAAGAAAGGGGGGACACAAACGTTACCCCCGGTACTGTCTCTAGTTTGTAAGCCGGGTTACATTACTTAAATCCTGATTATTATGTTTTCTTTTGGCTTTTGTCTTTAGATAAGAATAACCTGCATTAAAACTACCAATTATTAAACATACCATGGACTGTGAGAGTTGCTAGCGGACTCTCTCTCACACCCACCATATTCTGAGCGACACACTGGTACCTTCCTTCATCTCCTTGACGCACATCTGCGATCATCAGATTACCACCGTCCACCACACGGAGTCTGTCAAAAAATCAAACCTCATGATTAGCTTCTGATTGAAATCAATAAGAACTAAGCCAAGAAGAATACCATCATGCAAGTTAGCACTGTTTGATGTTGAGGACAATAGCACCAGTTACATACATACCATGCATCCCAATATTTCCCAAACTGGTACAGGAGGTATTAGACATATCATCATCACCAACAACTGTTTATAACCTGTAGCCAGGTCAATTTAGTAATATGCTTCAATCTTCCTATGTCCTTCCACCATTCTTTATCCTTTAAACACTTTCTTTCTTTACCTGTCACTTGCACACTTTCTGTTATTTGCTCCTTCAATGAGTATTATTAACGATAAACTATTTCTTAATGATAGTAAATATGATTAAAAAAGATTTTGACAT
This sequence comes from Timema poppense, assembly GCA_902141375.1. NCBI lineage: Eukaryota > Metazoa > Arthropoda > Insecta > Phasmatodea > Timematidae > Timema > Timema poppense. The sequence goes on from CABFOV010000131.1 coordinate 1,742, forward strand.
GATGTAATGTAATTTTATAAGACTTTCTCTACCTTCTGTATTGCTTTACTTAGCTTACCCCTAAGGCTTTATCAAATTTGGAATGGCTTATTCTGTTTTACTTTTTTTAAATTAAAATATGGAAGGGATACATTGGTTTGCCCATGTTCCTGAAATAAGTAAATGACTGGAGAAATTTTGGGCAACACTGATGTATTACACAAGGTTAAAACAATGCGAATCAAGTTGTAAAACCTACAGTCACTCAAAACCCCTGGTCTGATTTTAGCAGAGTCAAATAATGTGTCCAGGAGCAGTGAGATATTGGTCCTTAGCTACATTTTAATTCATTATTACACTTTATTCCCAGTATTTGTTGCCGTGACAGAATACATTAAGACACCCCAGTTCAACAGGTGCAGTATCCAAGTTCATTAAATAATATACCTCCTCCTACCTTTGGTTAAATAAAAAACTGAATTTAACACAGATACTAGGATAATCATACAAATGGTTGTGATGTATTTAATATAAGTAGAATTGTTAGTTTGGAAGGTCTGATAGTTGTTAACTAAACCATGATTTTCTTAAATTGACAGAAAATAAAATATATGTATTAATTCAAAATTATTTCTAATAATTAGCATTAAATTAAGTGTCTTCTCACCTTTTGGACGCAGTCAGATCAATGGTGTGTCCATTCTTCCTCCAGATGAGACTGGGTTCAGGATGACCTTTTGGAGGTCCACACTCCAACAATGCTGTTTCTCCGGCCGCCACTCGGGTATCTTTGGGCAGAGGACGGAACTCTTCTCTTAGAACTGAAACAAAAAAGTAAAATCAGGCAATTATTATGATGTTTAATCACAACTTGATCATTTAAATATCAGCTGTAGAATATTGATGCACACAAACACACACAAAATCAATGTTTATCTTTCGATGTATCGATGTTTGGACATCAATTTTCTCATATCAATAGTATCGTAGAAACATCTATGTTTCATACTTTAAATGAAATATAAGAAACTTATTGCCATCAATTATAAAATTGATTTTCCAAAATAATGTAAGGGCAAAAGAAGCTAATTATTCTAAGGATGTTCTCTTGAGGCGGACAAAATATCGCAATATAGTTTTTATATGTGGAGAAAGGAATGTGTGCTTACATGTATGTATCTATATATATGTATGTATATGTATCTATATATATATTTATGTATGTATGTATGTATGTATGTATGTATGTATCTATCTATTTGTATGTACGCACGTATGTACGCACGCCCGTACGCACGCACGTACATACATATGTATGTATGAATGAATGTAGTGTTCGGAAACTCACAGCCCAAACTGCACATATAGCTTGTTTGAACCAAAATTAATACAAAATCCTGATACACCTACATACAGAAAACTATGCAGTACCAAGCGCCTAACAACTATGCAACTTGTTGTACACGCATGCTTGAACAGCTTTGTTATCCAGGCGCTGTACGCCGAAACTTTGGACACAATTAAATGGTATTAGCATAGTTTTCTGGATGTAAGTATATAGAGATTTTGTATTAATTTTGGTATGTACATACGTATGTATGTATGTACGTATGTATGTATGTACATACGTATGTACATACGTATGTATGTATGTACGTATGTATGTATGTACATACGTATGTACATACGTATGTATGTATGTATGTATGTATGTATGTATGTATGTATGTATGTATGTATGTATGTATGTATGTATGTATGTATGTAATAATATGGTTAAATGTACCAAACCAACATGGAAATTGAATATTAAAAATAATGAGGCTAAATAGAGTTTAACTTCTTTATATGTTACACATCATAGTATAATTTTCAAACAAAGAGTTGTGTGTTTGAATATTGAAAAATATGTAAACTAAAAACCATAATTCATTTATTTTTGTACTGTACATGTAAAATGTTGAGCCGCCATTCTAAGGAGTCCATCAATCTGAAGGGTGGTTTAACAATTTCCAGGGGAGGGGGTCCAGAACCCCTCAACTCTCAGTTTTATACGCCCATGTATTCAAAATTGAAAATATCCTTTTATATGTTGTGATACTATCATTAGTAGGAAGCGCTATCCTTGTTCTAACGTTTTGTCTAAGTTATGCGAGATTGCAAGTGTACAGTAATGTAAATCATTAATTACAATTTTGTATTAAAACCTTTATCTACTATCTAAATATTGTTTGTTTTATATTTTTTTAAAAGTTATCATATTTTGTGATGAGATTATATTGTGTTTAAATCATGTTCATATTTTAATCATAACTACTCTAATACATGGGATATTTTACCAGATGGTGTAGGCAACACTAGCCAGCTGAAAAACTCGGTGCATGCATGGGGAGAAATAACATCAAACCAAGTGATGTTGACGTTAGAAGATCATTTCTGTTCAGTTAAGAGAACTTTTTTTCCTCTGTGTATGTTCAAAATAAATTCCATTTATCTACAGTTTTCATTTCCCCAACAACTTAGTATTATTTGATTTGTGTGCATAATGAGAGATAAATTTGGAACAAATTTTAAATTACATCAATGATAGCCAACACAAACAAGTAGCAACTAATTATAGTTGCTAAATAATCTACCACCATTTAAAAACAATTCCAATTTGAACATAGCTGTTCTATCTTTGATGTTTTACCAAGATTAATGTCAAGGTTTTGATGTAACATTCGATAATGTAGAACAATTCATTGATTGTTTTCTTTCTTTCAGTTTTAGTTTTATGAAGTCAGGGGATTAGCTACCAAGGGTGACAAGGGGATACACATTGCCCTTTGTTTTAATTTCAATGTACCCCCCCTCCCCATGAAAAAAGGGGGAGAACCATTAAAGAGCTACATTAATAAAATGAGAAAAATGTGACCATCAAAGAAATAAAAACCATAACGAGTACCCCTCAACCTAACCTCCCCCCCCCAAATTCCTCACAAAGGACAAAGAGGTCAGTTAAGTGAATTCGAGTTCGTCTCTCATGGAGAGGTTGAAGTTCGACCAGCCAGGTATCCTGAGGTGTTTTTTTCTCTAAATAATTTCTCATTTTCTCTACACGCAAATGCGGGTAGATTTTTGTCTAAATTTTATCTGTCCATCCCTATCCATTTAGATAATACACGGATAGCCCGGACGGGTAGTAAGACGTGACACACGAAATAAAAAGCAATCGCGTTTAAATGTATGAGTTAAATAAAAGAGGAATCTAATATTTTTGGTTCCTTTTATTCGTTTGCGTGACTGCGACTTATAAATCCTCCAACTAGATGAACCCCTGTAGCCGGCGCAAGAAGACAGCCAGGCACCGTGCAGATGTGTTGGAAGCTCAAATGGATGGGGAAGGAAATTAATTTCCTAATTGCCTGCCCTGTCAGGTCATGTCATTTTAGCACATCCCGATGAGAGGACTTTCCTTTCCCTTCGCTACCAGATTCATCAATTACCGTAATACTCGCGTCACAGAATGATGCTCGGGGCGTTAGGAGAGAACGTAGCTGAGTTGCTGGAGTGTTGAAGGAGTGGTGGTTTGTTGTTGTAGTGTAAATGGAGTGTTGGTAATGTGTTGTCGGAGTGTTATTGGAGCGTTGGTGGAGTGCTGGTGGAGCGTTGGTGGAGTGTAAGTGTAGTGTTGGTGGTGTGTTGTTGGAGTGTTATTGGAGTGTTGGCGGAGTTTTGTAGTGTTGGTGGAGTGGTTTCCGAGTGTTGGTGTAGTGTTGGTAGTGTGTTGGTGGAGTGTAAGTGTAGTGTTGGTGGTGTGTTGTTGGAGTGTTAAGGGAGTGTTCGTGTAGTTATGGTGTAGTGTGGGTGGAGTGGTAGTGAAGTGTTTGAGGAATATTTGGTGGAGTATTGGTGATGTGTTGGTGATGTGTTAGTGAATTGGTAATGGCGTCTTAGTAAAAAGTGCAAGAATGAGGTTTATCGCTATTTTAGAGTCATTAGAGTGTTAGTGGATTTTTAGGAAGGTGTTCAAGAATGAGATTGAGTGGTGAGTGTTGGTAGAGTCTTAGGAAGGTGTTCAAGAAAGAGATTGAGTGCTGTTTGAGAGTCACTAGAGTGTTAGTGGAGTCCTAGCACTCAAACAGCACTCGTAATAGTTCTTGCGTACCGTCCAGGCGTTTGAGGAGCATCTTCAGGGTTGCGTGCTAAAGAGATGTGAATGTGACCCCACGCCCGTGGGCACGCAACCTAAGCGTCAAGCTCATCCTGTCTGATTTGTCGGTGACGGGGAGGTCAGGGCTTGAATCCAGGCTGGGTATAAGGATAGTAGTTTTTCCTAGTCGGTTTTCCCACCCACTCCCACGCCAATTCAGGTACAATTCCTCTATTTATTTTTTAACAAATTAGAAGACCCATATTTTTATATTTCTTGTTTGTATTTCATATTAAACCACAACCTATCTTTTTTGAGGGTATGTTTATAAAATTTAAAAATTAACTAGTTAAGGTCATTTTCTAACTACTTTACCACACTCATGTTTGTTCTTATAGTTCATGCAATCCTTAGACCACTCTACCACTCTCGTGTTTGTCTCTTGAGTTCAGGTCATCTTTAGACATACTCATGCCAGTTCCTTTATTTTGTGCCATCCTTAGACCACTATACCTCTCTTGTGTGTGTTCTTGTAGTTCATGTCATATTTAGACCACTATATCACTCGTGTGTGTGTCTCTTGTAGTTCATGTTATCTTAAGACCATTATACAGCCCTCGTGTCTCTTTCTTGTAGTTCATGTCATCTTAGGACAACTCTACAGACCTCGTGTCTGTTTCTTGTAGTTCATGTCATCTTAGGACCACTCTACATCCCTCGTGTCTGTTTCTTGTAGTTCATGTCATCTTAAGACCACTCTATAGCCATCGTGTCGGTTTCTTGTAGCTCATTTCATCTTAAGACCACTCTACAGCCCTTGTGTCTGTTTCTTGTAGTCCATGTCATCTTAGGACCACTCTACATCCCTCGTGTCTGTATCTCCCACTTCAGCTTTCTGTCGTGCGGCAACCATTTTATTTCTACGCGTCTTGATGCGTTTCCCCTCATTAGTTCCGCATCTCTTCGCCAGGGGACTCTGTGCAGACTCTTTCATCAGCATCATCCCATTTTTTTCCACCCTCTCCTATATATATATTTTATGAATTGTCGAAGGGCCGTCACCCATCCTTCTCCCGTTGACTGACTTTTGGTGGTGTAGCCATTGTTAGTGAAAAGCCTTTCTCCCCTTTGAACCAATGCCCCCTCCTTCTATTCCCTCTTCAGTAATAGAGTGTAAAGGAGAGGAGCTATCCAGTCAGTCAGGATTCAGATAAGGACGAGAGTATTTGTTTGGATAATCGAATTGTCCCAACGGCTCAGCGAAGAGACAGTAATTCGATCCCAAGCTGGTCCACCATTCATTATGTATAGTACTTTCTCATATAAATAAAAAGTATTGTAATAGTGAAAATGTACGCTCTTAATATTATGATGAAGCTTTAAGTTTTATGTGACACCGAACCACGGAAAAGCGGATCCAACCAGTCTTCTGTCCGTTTGTTGGGGATTATTTTACAAGAGAAATTATAAATTGCGTATGTATTTTTTTTTCTAAAATAAATTAATTTAAGTTAAACTTAGGACAATTTTTAGAAAATTTTAAATCTTTCGAAAACTGACTAAGATAATATAGTTCCAAATAGGTATCGTAGAACTAATTTTCATGATAAAATAGAATATTTATTCATTTTTACAAATATAAGTAATTTTAATTAAGTTTACAAATAAGTGGTTTTGGAAAATTTGAAATAATATATATATATATATATATTTATTTGAACTAAATTTTTTTGAAATGATGATAAAATTAAGAGTATTAATTTTGATTAACAAAATGAAATGTTGGTTTTTCTGAGAAATACTTAATTAAAAGGTAGTGTACTGAAATCCTATTTTCGAAAATTTTGTTCCGAGCTATAATAAATACACAATATGAGAAAGTTTGTGCCATTTGTTCCTTACCATTTATTTAAATACTAAAGGTTTTATTAGTCACAGAAACTTTTTGTCACCACGTCCTATTTCCCGTTTGGGCTATACGTTAATGTGACAGGGATGAGGAAGGTTAAATTTAGATTAAATGTAACTGAATGTGTGTGGAAGGACGGTTGAAAATCATTTAAGAAAAAAACTTGCCTCGGTACACTCAACCGGGATTCGATCCCCAATCTCCTACCATTAGCAATACAGTATATTGTAAGAGTGACGCCTCAGACCATGGCGCCACAAAAGCGGGGTCTCCTTAGATTAAGTATTTAATAAATAAAACCATGTGACCCGAAACGTTTGGCAAAGGCATCAGGCTCGTCTTGTTTGGTTAGCTGGTGACGAGAAAGTCGTGGTTAAAATCCCGGCCAGGTGTAGGTACTGAGGGTGGTTTATTCCTAAGTGGTTTCCCCCTCCCCACCACACAAATGCAACCACATTTTCTTTAAAGTCTACCTTCCTCAATCCCTACTGCATTAATGTTAATATCTGATAAACCATTGAAAGAAAAATAGTGTCGAACGTTCCAATGGAAAATTAACCCTTAGCAATTTGTAAACTGCTTACCTCCTCAATCTTATGGATTCTTGAAAGCTTTTCGTGTTTCTTTCATCGACAAAAAAACAAATAAGAAGAGACTTGTGCGTGAAGAATGGTAAAACAGATAACAAGAGAACATAATAACAAAGAAGGTGTCTGTTCAACCTCTTCGTAACAGTTGCATTCCTAGTAAATTTAAAGGTGACAACTCCCCCTCAGTAATGGATTTTTTTTCTATTTTTTGTCCGAACATTTAAAAATCTAAAATTTATTATTATTTTTAGCACCGTGTCTTACTATCCGTTCGGGTTATAGGCTTTAAGTACTAATTACGCTAATGGATTAGGAATTAGGAAGGTCGAATTAGGGGGAAGTGAACCCGCATTTTCGTGGAGGGAAAGTGGAAAAACATTTTAAGAAAAGCCACCCCCAGTTCACCCGACCGAGATTCGAACCTCGATCTCCCCGTCCTCAGCAGTCGAGCTCAACACGATTAGCGCGTTAGCCAACTACGCCACCGAGGCGGGTAAAAATCTAAAACACTGTTCAATTAATTTATACATGGTCATGCGATCTGAAACTGTCATATTTCTTAGATAATATCAATGTATACAAAATAATAATACTAATAATTAAGTAAAATGTTATCAATGTTGACAGAAAAAAAATAATGTGTGTATTAATTCTAATGTTTGACATGACTAAAATAGATGAGAAAAATGCACTATGGGATCGTTAAATATAGGTATCCCTTGTTAAACGAAATCTCACTTTACGCGTTTTAGCTATAACGCGATTCAAACAAAAAATAATTGCTTGGTCAGCTGTAGTTTCGCAGTCACCCTGTGTGGGGGTGGCGTGACCTTGTGCAAGCACGTTCCAGTGAGGGCAAAGATATTTACTGTACATTTTGTTAGGGGGTGGTGTTGACAACATTGGAGATGCAGGGGCAGAATTTAGGAACAGTCCTGTATGAAGAGAGTTATGAAAAATATTTGACCTGAAGTTCCTGATTCTTGTGATTTTGATCCTGAACACGAGCTTTCCAATTCAAGACATGACATTGTTGACATAGCAAGATATTGGATTTGAGGATATAGACCAGGCAAATGTGGATGAATTGCTCCAATCCCACTCATTATAACTCACCAATGAAGATCTTCTAAAAATGAAGAACGGCATAAAGGATTAAAAGGAAGATCCTTATATTTTTGAGCCTATCAAACAACTTTCAACCAAACAATTTGCTGATTTTTTTAAGCACACTGATAGTGCAATTATAATGAATTAAGAGAATGACCCTAACATGGATAAAGGGGCCAAAGTTGCCAGAAAGGTTCTGAGTTCTTTAGTTTGCTACAAATAACTCTATAAAAAGAGGAAGAATGCTGCCCGCCAGCTGAGTCTCGACTATTTCATCAAAAATGTTGAAAATTGCCAGTCTATCGACCCAGGGCCTTCAAGAGAGCAAGAGCCTATCATCTAGGAGCCTTCAAGAGAGCAAGAGCCTACCATCCAGGAGCTTTCAATAGAGCAAGAGGTTACCGTCCAAGGGCCTTCAAGAAAGTAAGAGCCTACCATCCAGGAGCCTTCAAGAGAGCAAGAGCCTAACATCCAGAAGCCTTCAAGAGAGTAAGAGCCTACCATCCAGAAGCCTTCAAGAGAGCAAGAGCCTACCATCCAGAAGCCTTCAAGAGAGCAAGAGCCTACCGTTCGAGAGACGTCAAGAAAGGAGAAGAGTAATAATCCAGATCTGCCAGATCCAGTTAATTCATGCGATCAAAGATTAACAGTAATTATACCTATAGAATTGTATTAATTAGCTAAATTAATTAAAAATTGCATTGGTTTACAAATTTCAGGGGATTGAAAATTAACAAAATGTCTAAGCTACCTATGGTATTGTACTAACTAGATAAATTAGTAAAAATTGCATTCATTTACAAGTTTTAGGTTTTTGTTTACTTTTCCCTAACCTATGTTAAAATCAATTATTCCCTTTACGTATTTTTGTGTTGTGCGACTATTTATCAGAACCAATCAATCGCGTAGTGTGAGGAACAGCTGTATTACATTTTCCTGTTGTTTTTATTTCAAAAATGTTATCCCCTAGAAAAGCACATGAGTGTTTTTACCCCCCAATTAAAAACGTTCCTGCGCCACTGGGCTCTTTCCATGTCCCGATGAGATGAGATGATGGTGTTACAGTGAGTATGAGGGTGTGGAACCATGTGTAAATTCTTAAATCTAGCTTATGCCTAACTAAGCAAACCCTGGTGACTGATGGGGTAATTCCCCTTTCGGGAAAAATACCCACGGTACTAACCGGGAATTGAACCCGGGGCCCTTATACTTGTAGCCAGTTGCACAATGGGGCCGGTTATGTGTTCTGATAAAATCTAGGCCTACTTTTTATAAATTGTAGTGCCCTACGGGTTTCTTTTAACCATTTATTAGCCTGCCTGGATCTTCTACTCCCTACAATAATAGAAAGTGTATTAATCACAACTTGTGAATGTGTGGAATGCCAGACCTCCACCGTGGTTCGGATCCCACGTTAAACTGTAGATCCTCCAATTTCGTCTCACAATCACCCTACCATTACACATTAGTGTAAGTGCGTATAACACGAACGGGTAGTAAGACGTGGTGCTAATGGTAATAATAATAATAGTAAAGTACTAAGACGCGACAAAAAAAAAGAAGCAGATATTAGTATATCCAGTCCTCATTCGAAACCTGACCTTTACAAGCGTAGGTAAACCAGCCCAGACGAGACTCACGCGTCTATGCCAGGTACCCAACTCACGTGGTTTATGAGAGAATGAAAAATAAATGTTCTTCTAAAGGTGTGCTGAGTCTAGTTGTGATGCGGAGCAGTTGAAACTTACAACAGATTGTTAGAAACCGATTCTAGCGTATTAAACGAAGTAATAGGCGAAGAAACCCGACCCGATCTACCAGAATAGGCCCAAAGGGAGCTCAGCCCCCCCCCCCCTGCTCCCCGGGAAGGGGGTTAGGGGGTTTAGGAAGGAGGCGTAGTCTGAAGGGGGACCACTTTAGAGGAAATGAAGAAAGTATTTTGTGTGTGTGTGAGAGAGAGAGTGAGAGAGAGAGAAGGTACGAGTCTAATAGGGCTGCTATCTACCCTGATACAAGCGTTTACTGGGGCAACCCTTATTTCTAGACCCTCCATAAATCTCGATGACCACCCTCTGGTAGAGGGGTGGTCGAAAGGGGGTTGGTTTAACCCTCCCACAACGAGTTTCACCGGGGTTTGAATGAACGTGGGGCACTGCTAAGCTACTATTATTATTATTAATATTATTATTATCACCGCGTCTTACTGCCAGTTCGGGTTATACGCACTTACGCTAATGTGTAATGGTAGGCTGATTGCGAGATGAAATGGAGGACCTATAGTTTAACGTGGAATCCGAACCACGGTGGAGGCCTGGATTTCCACATATTCACAAGCTAAGCTACTGATCAGGCCTTCTGCGTAGTGTAGTTCTTTTTTTTAAATCATCGCGTCTTACCACGTTTTACCATTAGTTGTGGTTATACGGATCTATGATAATGGGGTAGAAATGAGGAAGGAAGCATTTTAGAGGTAATCTACTGTAACTAGTCAGGTTATCTGAATATTGTTTACAACTTGACAATTTGCAAACAATCATTTGGATAAAATAAGGACCCTTGTATTATCCGTTTTATTTGTAATTTGCAGTCTGAGTAGGCTCGTTTGTGGTGTTTTATAAAAAGGGGGTTAGGCTGCTACCTTAAGCTATTTTTGTAAAGGGGGATTTATTGACACTAGAAGGAAGAGTTGTTTTTTTCGTTTTCTTAAGTGGATGGTTTTTAAAAATGGCTCGTTGATAGTGATGTCACTTAGAACTGTACGTAGCGGGTGACCTGGCGGTCTAGGGGTAAGAAGTAAGACCTCTATGCTGGGGTCAGGGGTTCAATCCTCGGTCCCGGCACAGATTCGTCTGATTACAAAACCCTTACTTCACCTCTGACAAGACGTGTATTAATCACAACTTGTGAATGTGTGGAATGCCAGGCCTCCACCGTGGTTCGAGATCCCATGTTAAACTGTAGGTCCTCCATTTCATCTCACGATACCTACCATTACATATTATCATAAGTGGGTATAACCCGAACGGATAGTAAACGCGATGCTAATAATAATAATGTACGTAGCGATTCCCATTTTGAAGGACGCAACCTCCCCCAATGAGCGTAGCCATTTTAACCTGGTGGCTGTGGGTTTGGGGAAAACACAAATAGATACCTTATTTACTCTGTCTGCGGCATTAGGAACTCGCAAGTTCATTGCCGCACATACTAAAGTACTACACCCTATTCCTATCTTAGGCTAGTTCTATCCAGTCCACTTCACAACACCCTGTCCCTATTTTGAGCTAGTTCTATCCGATACACCCCACTGCACCATATCCCTCTCTGGAGCTAGTTCTATCCAATCCACCTCACTACACCCTGTCCCTATTTTGAGCTAGTTCTATCCGGTCCACCTCATTACACACTATCCCTATCCTGAGCTAGTTCTATCCAGTCCACCTCATTACACCCTATCCCTATCTTGAGCTAGTTATATCCAGTCCACCTCACTACACCCTATCACTACACCCTGTCCCTATTTTGGTCTAGTTCTATCCGGTCCACCTCATTACACACTATCCCTATCTTGAGCTAGTTCTATTCGGTCCACATCACTACACCATATCCCTCTCTTGAGCTAATTCTATCCAGTCCACCTCACTACACCCTGTCCCTATTTTGAGCTAGCTCTATTCGGTCCACCTTATTACACACTATCCCTATCCTGAGCTAGTTCTATCCAGTCCACCTCATTACACCCTATCCCTATCTTGAGCTAGTTCTATCCAGTCCACCTCACTACACCCTGTCCCTATTTTGGTCTAGTTCTATCCGGTCCACCTCATTACACACTATCCCTATCTTGAGCTAGTTCTATCCGGTCCACCTCACTACACCATATCCCTCTCTTGAGCTAGTTCTATCCAGTCCACCTCACTACACCCCGTCCCTATTTTGAGCTAGTTCTATCCAGTCCACCTCATTACAACCTTTCCCTATCTTGAGATAGTTCTATCCAGTCCACCTCATTACAACCTTTCCATATCTTGAGATAGTTCTATCCAGTCTATCTCACTAAACCCTATCTCTTCCAGGTCCATTCTAATGTTATAGTAGAATCTGCGTCTAGGTCCTAGGTCCTCCAATGGTTTCTTCCCGATGGGTTAAACAAGCTATAGCATAATATTTATTTCATGCTAACCTTAGCAAGATTTATGAGTTTCAGTGAAGGACGCTCTGGAGCGTCACTTGGTCTCACTTTCTAAAATAAGGGTAAAGTCCATCTTGTGTTTTTTAGTATTTACGATCCTTAAAAACTAACAGTCAATACTAGGAAGGATTGAAAAATATCTCCCCAACCTGGGTTACACTTTTTTTTTTTTAGATGAAACTGAAAGCGACCTTGGCCGATTTCCTTCTAAGAAGGGAGATCGTCCAAGGGAACGCAGTTAGGGTTGTAAGAAGCCCTTGTGGTAGCCATTTGGAATAACACTCCCGATAACACCATCACACAGATCGCACGCGTGTTAGAATCCCACGATCATACAATCATACAGATCGGACGTGTGTTAGATAGAAGCTCACGATCATACAATCATACAGATCGGACGTGTGTTAGAAGCTCACGATCATACAATCATACAGATCGGACGTGTGTTAGAAGCTCACGATCATACAATCACACAGATCGGACGTGTGTTAGAAGCTCACGATCATACAATCACACAGATCGGACGTGTGTTAGACGCTCACGATAACACCATAATACAGATCGCAAGTGTGCTAGACGCTCACGATCATACCATCACACAGATCGGACGTGTGTTAGACGCTCATGATCATACCATCATACATATCAAACGTGTGTTAGAATCTCACGATAACACCATCATACAGATCGCACGTGTCTTACACGCTCACACATTCACTCCAACTCATCTTCAATTATTTATATTCATTATTTATTAACCAGAGCCAAAGTGTGGAATATATTAATCCTATTATTTAATATGTGATCTTTAGTTTATGTTGTCTTCCTAAATCAAACCCAGTCTAATCATAGTTGGGAAACATAAATTGCCTGCCTCCCGAACTCAATATACTTAAATATTTAAATCTAGCACTGAGGGATAAACTTAGACACGTGAATCTAGGGCGATCAGGTTGTAGACTAACCCGGTCAGGATACAAACCAAAAACGTCAGAATTAAAATGACCAAGCTGTATGCATGTCCTGCACACCGTAGCCTTCGAGATTTTATTATTCTTATAATGTCTTGTGGTTTGTACAGGGTATGTAACTTATCATTATGTAACCCCCCAGTAGCCTCGTACCTTTTTGGACCAAATATCTTCCTAAGCACCTTGTTTTAGAACACCCTATTTTTTTTATGTAAGGTAAGATACAACATTTCACACACAGAGAGAACAACCGGTAAAACTAATGTTTTGTATATTCCGGGTTTTACATTCCTTGACAGCAGGAAAAATTTCAACAACTTACTGACCAAATAATAGCATGCATTTCCTGATGGTATTTTTTTCCAAATTTCCCCTCTAATATCGTCCAGTTTACATACAACATGGGGAAAATTAAACAAAGTGTACCTGGACGAGATTCGAAATGGGAACTCCTTCCTTATCCATTAAACCAGCCACTAATGAGAGTAACGCCTTTAGTCCACATGACCTCCTAAACGGGTCAGACCAAGTTGATGGAGGTGTAACCCTTTACGACATCGTCACACATTCGATAAAACTCTTTTTAACTGTAATTTGGAGAGTGGACGACGTTGAAGGCAGAAAAGTTTTAATAGTGAAGACTTTTATGTGCCATCCGAAACAAAGGTTACGGTCAGATCAACCTTTGCACCGGTAGACCAAGAGGAAATAAAATGGGCATCTACTCAAAGACGTCCAATGATTGCGTGTACTGGATTATATAGGTCTGCAAACAAAGACATCATTCTCGTCTGATATTTTTTGACTGTAATGGTGAGGTTTAGGTCTGAAACACACCCGAGAGTCTTAAAGTGGATTGGAAGGGGACACGAGAAAACGGAAGTGTTTTTGCAGTTTTTTATAGCAAAACATGGTCAACATAAATAATATATTTTTCTAATAAAAAACAAGAGTTTAATTTTCTTCGAATGGTGATATCAATAGTTGTTGAATATATGCCATTAGCATAGCGCCATCAGATGGTAAACTTATTAAAGGAAGAGAAAAAGGTGTCACTAAATTCCAGAATATCCTAGAGAGATATTCAAGAAAGGAGATCACCATGTGAAGAAAATTAATCTCGTATATTTCTACTGGAGAATTATTTAATTAAAAAAAAATTAAAAACGCAAAAACATTGACCTTTTCTCTCATCCCCTTCCACTCCAACGTAGGTTGTTTTAACGAAAATCAGATTCCTTCCTCGGAAATGCGTGTAAACGTCCTATAATTTCTCCCCTATTCATCATTCATTAGTCTAAATATGCTAGTAGGCTGAATAAAAGAGTGGTGTTATTTGATATTTTTGTTTCACGAACTATTTTTAGCTATTACCAGTTAATACTTAATTTAAAGCACCGATCGTGCTCTGAGTCCATTCTGATTTCCAATCGATGGCCACCTCTTCAAAATTCTACTTCGTGTGTTTGGGGAAGCGACCATTCTGCTCCAATGAGAGTTGATAGACCACTCCACGGATAATCAGTGCCCGGTTAGTCGGCGGGTCTACTCTAGTACACTTCACTGGATCCATTCTCCACTAACTGTCCCATCTTTCCAATAGTGGGGAGTAAGGGTGAAACGGGAGGGAACCTTCCCTTTCTCCTCCCATCTCATTAGCATACGAGTGCTCTTCATTTCAAATCCACCCCCGAACCCGTTAACCACCCTCACCCCTTTTTGTTTGGAGAGTCGAAAAGCGGCGAGTCAGCTCTTACCCCCCCTGCCCTATCGGTGAGGACATTTAAATATTGAAATGAAGAGCGAATGAATAACTCTTCTAATCGGAGAGCTGCGACAAAATGAGTTTAAAAATAGGTCCAAATGTTTGTCTGTTAGAACAATTAATGACGTTACCTACTTGATTAATTTGAAGCTATTTTGAGAAGTAGGATTTATCTTAACTTGACGCACCTTAAGCACTCGACTATATCTCTTAGTATAACCATAGTGAGGTCAGGGTTCAAGTCTCAACCGGGTAGAGACCTACTAAGTTTTTTCATAGATGGTTTCTCAAACCACCCTTCTACGCAAATGCACGTGCATTTACTCTGAATTTGACTTTCATCACCTTCATACTACTGTAGTAAATGGATAGATTGACCAGACGGGCGATAAAATGCAGAACACGTAAAGAAACAAAAAAAAATCAGGTTAATTTTAATTGAGATTTGGCACATTACCTGCCATTGTTTATGTATAATACGAGTATAATTATAAACATAATACTTTTAGTTTTTGTCAAAACACCAGTATTTGTGTGAGAATAAAAAGTGTTAATTTTTAAAAAGGAATCTGAAATTAAAACTTAAATACAAAGTAAAATAATAATTATAAGCTTTGTCACATGCCATTTAATAATAATAATAATAATAATAAAAAGAGAAGGGGTCTTGTTTCATTTTTTGAATTTTGTTCATGCCAATATTATTTGTTACATTGGTCATTTAATGTGTTCCCATAAATTATTTTTAGTGAAACAAATTAAGCTTTTATAATATATTAAAAAAATGTTTGCGCAACGCAAGTGCCTTGCAACCTCTTCTATTAATATGGCTTCCTTATATCTGCTCCAGTCCTGTACTATTATTTTCCTTCTCTTTGATGAGCGAGAAGAAATGTGAGCGAGTCTGACCTTCTCAGTTCTTACTTGTTATGTTCTCCTAATATGTGTTTCATCATTTTGTCAAGCCATTGCCAAAAAAAAATCCTTATCAAACATGTTTTAAATATGTGGTATGAAAGAAGAGTTTTTTTAAAAAGTACAAACTTGTTAATGAGTTAACAAATATATAAAATTTTATATACTTTCTTTAAGACAGTAGGACTTAAAAAGTGCCACCTCATTACATCCTATCTCTCCCTATCTTTCAGGTCCATTGTTATTCTCCCATTTGCGTCTTCCCAGTGGTCTCTCTCTTCCTATAGGGTTTGACTGTAAGTGCACTAAACAAGCTTCTAGGTTCTACCATTCACGCTGCATTAATTAATTAATAAACATAAATTAAATAAAACAATGTTAAAATTGAAGTAGTGTTTGGTAGGAAGAACCGTCCGTCTGTTACAAAACTTAAGTGAAATTCTTATGTCAAGTAATGTGATCTTCCTTCAGTTGTAATTTTAGATAGATTCTTACTATTTATTACCAATGAGGCAATGACTGTAAAAAAAAAATCTGCAACATGTTAGCAATTTTGAACAAAAAAAAGTATATTTTTTAAAATGTCCTTTCTACCAAAATGGTGCCAAACAATGGTATAATTCTGAAGAGTTACCATAATAAAAAATCTTCCTTCCTATTGAGTTCCATTTTATTTTCGACCGGGTTATTATTAGCAACTCTTTCTATTAGGAATACAAAGAAATAAAGAGGTATGAAAGTTCTTGGTCAAAGTCTATGTATCCCGGTTCATTCTGTATTTAAAATAATCAACAACGGGGTGGCGAGGGGGGGGGGTGGTGTCTNTGTCACGGGCAAGTTTCAAAGTCGTGTATGGGGGAGGGGGTGGAGGGGGGGAAGGTTGAGGGAAGGGTGGTTGCAGGGGCGCCCGCCCTGGGTGCCGAGCTAAAAGATGGCACCATCAAGACGTAGATGTTTTTATAAATGTAAGAATGAAAAAATAATTTGAACGCGTCGTTAAAAAAAAATTGTATAAAATTCCATCTTAATCATACTTTAAGGTGCGGCTAAAGGGAGCGAAAGTATTTTCACAAGCTAATCAAATGAATAGGGTTAACTATATAAGTTGTTGTCTAGTAGAAAATTATTAAATTATGAGTAATATTTTACCTTTTTTTAAAACATTTTATAACTATTTATTACAATTAGAAAATGAGATATGAGGGACAGTAATTGAAATAAATAATAAGAATAGAAATATATTTTTACAATACAGGTATTTTATTATATCTGCAAGAGGTATAAAATAAAATCTTGAGTACTGGAACTAGGGGAGTGGGAATGGGTGAGCAGCTGGTAGGGAAAGGGAGGTAATTTTACTGTTTCCCCTGGGCACCAATACCACTTGCTACGACCATGATTAGCACTCCTTAAGTGTGGCACTATACCAAATAAAGAACGACTGGACGACACCAACCTAAGCTCGAATGGAATGGACTAGTTTCGCATATAAAACTGGATCATTCCACTTTGGTCTAGGTGGATATTATGTCATCTTGTATTTAGTATAGCACCACACTTGAGACGTACCAAGTCTGACTATGAAACTGGTCCATTCCATTCTGGTCTAGGTAGTTGTCTTGTATTTAGTATAGCACCATATTTGAGACGTACCAAGTCTGACTATGAAACTGGTCCATTCCATTCTGGTCTAGGTAGGTGTCGTCTTGTATTTACTATAGCACCACTCGTAGAGATGAAAATGTTCCAAAGTGGTAGCATGCAGCATAGTGAGGGAAATGAGTTTGAAGCCTATTTATTACAAACTTACATACATATATACAGTAAAGTAATAAATAGTGTCTTGAGGATGATTAATTGGTGGGGGAAGGGGTCCAGGTTGTAAGAAAACTAAATACCTAAGCCAATCTGATTTTTTTAACTGTCTTTTTGATGACAACAATCAAATCAAATAATATCAATGTGAGATAACAAAAAAGTTGGCAAAATTTTCAGAATATTATTACTAGCACCGCGTCTTAATAACCGTTCGGGTTGTACCCACTTACGCTAATGTGTAATGGTAGGGTGATTAAGAGATGAAATGGAGGGCCTACAGTTTAACATGGGATCCGAACCACGGCGGAGATCTGGCATTCCACATATTCACAAATTGTGATTAATAATACACATCTTGTCAGAGGTGAAGGAAGGGTTTTAGCAATCAGATAAATCTGTACCGGGACCGAGGATTGAACCACGAACCCCCAGCACAGAAGTCTGACACCTTACCCCTAGACCGCCAGGTCACCCTGTATAACCTTAATGGGTAGTAAGACGCGGCGCTAAATATAGATGGATAGATATCTTAAGAGACTTTTAGTAGTACGAAAATGCTTTATGAAGTGAGGGTTTTTACCCGAAAATTATGCGTTGAAGTTGTAATGGATTTTAAACATTTCCTATGATTATTGTCAAGCATTACATTTAAACATTTGTTTAGATAACGTGTAGGCATACATTTTTATAACTAGAACTATATTTTTTTTTTATTTAATTTTAATTTTATAGATAACTTTAATATCAAGTAATTTAAAATATGATTCCTTAAAAATAAATAAACGAATAATTTATAATATTTCACCTAAATTTCATTTAATTATGAAATTTTACACTAAGTTTTAGCACAATCTCACTATTCTAAAATTTTATACCACTCGCTTTGTTACCAATCTCTATATCTTAAAATAAATAAACGATTAAAATAGTCCTATTTACCAAATCGTACAAAAATATGTAAAATAGAGGATGGGCATGTCATGAGCATGGTGGCATTTGAAGAGATTTTTTTAATAAAGGGAAAAAAAATTGTAATAATAAAATTTCACGTTAAAGTTTTCATTATAGATTTGCACAAAAATCACAAATCGTTGGGCCTACCTGGAAAGTTAATACAAACCTTGTGCAGACAATCAATAAATTCGAATTAGGCAATTTTTCGTTCGGGTATGACTTGTTATCTAATAACCACTTTTGAGCCGCAGAATATGTGCGATATGGAAAAATTACATACATTAAATTTTATATTTATTGACAAAAGCAAGGCATTATAGATAGTATCCATAAATCAATTTTTGAGAAAATCATTCTTGGGTTGGATTGGTGAAAGGGATTGTTGAAATAAACTTTTTCATTCTATTTACTGAGCTTAGTCAGTTACACTTTTATATCGGTGGACCCTTAATAGGTTATGGTAAGATCGGGGTTTGCACCTTCAGGTGTATGGTGGGTGTTTATTCCCCAATGGTGTCAAACTATCCTTAAAATAAAATGAGAAATACATTTACTCTAAAATATACCTTCCTCAAAATTACTATATTAGTGTAGATATGCGAATAATAATAACGGGTAGTAAGGCATGAAGCATGGTACTATTCTACCTTCCTCATCACTACCCCATTAGTGTAAATATGTGGATATCCCAGACGGGTAGTAAGACGTGGAGCACGGTACTATTCTACCTTCCTCATCACTACACCCATTATTGTAAATATGTGGATATTCAGGACGGGTAGTAAGACGTGGAGCACGGTACTATTCTACCTTCCTCAACTCTACCCCATTAGTGTAAATATATGGATAGTCCGGACGGGTAGCAAGACGTGGAGCACGGTACTATTCTACCTTCCTCAACTCTACCCCATTAGTGTAAATATATGGATAGTCCGGACGGGTAGTAAGACGTGGAGCACGGTACTATTCTACCTTCCTCATCTCTACCCCATTAGTGTAGATATATGGATAGTCCGGACGGGTAGTAAGACGTGGAGCTCGGTACTATTCTACCTTCCTCATCGCTACCACATTAGTGTAAATATGTGGATAGCCCGGACGGGTAGTAAGACGTGGAGCACGGTACTATTCTACCTTCCTCATCTCTATTCCATTAGTGTAAATATGTGGATATCCCGGACGGGTAGTAAGACGTGGATCACGGTACTATTCTACCTTCCTCATCTCTACCCCATTATTGTAAATATGTGGATATCCCGGACGGGTAGTAAGACGTGGAGCACGGTCCTATTCTACCTTCCTCATCTCTACCTCATTAGTGTAAATTTGTGGATATCCAGGACGGGGAGCATAGACAACCAAAAAACTTAGTAATTATTAAAAAAATAATTAGCAGTACGATAATTTTTTCCCTTGAAACTATTATTAATACTTAGATACTTTTTAAACTTCTAGGTAAGTATCTAAGATATATTCAGCTGTAAAATAAAAGCTGTATCGTTCTAGAACTAAACGCGTCTGCTTAAGACTGCGCAGTTTAATAGTAGCCTTTGGCAAGAAAGCGCTTCCATATATATCACAGAAGAGCTGTCAGAATATAGGGAGGGCTTTGTTCAGTCTGGAGGTTTCTTGCTGCTTCATACTATTCTATTTTTTTTAATATATATTTTTTTTACGCTCATCCATGTGCCTTGTGTAAAATTCAACCCCCCTCCGGTGATAAAACAAAAAGAACTGCCACAAGTTGGGACGTAATAAATTAAAGTTATAGATTCATTGTATGTACGTATGGCTAGGAATATAAAAAAAGGGAGTCGCGGGAGTAAAGGAGGAATGAAAAGCATTATAATTAAAGAGAGGTAAGAGTATCAAAGTTGTGAAAAAAAAAAGTTGAAGGTACTTTTATTATTCTTACATCACTTTTTTTTTCCGTGTGGCAAATAGCTATAAACAATAAGCTGTGTTAGAACATGGCCAACCTGTGACAGGTAATTAAGAATTGTATTGATTTCTATTATTTTACTACATATATACTCATGAACAAAAGATTTTGGTTGGATTCGAACAATCATTAATTGAAGAGTGGAAACTTAAAATAAATATATAAACGATTATTCAAATTTAAACAAGTGAATTTTCAATAATTCAAACCCACGTCATAGGAAGATATTTGGTACAAACAGAGATAAGGCTACTGGTAAGTGTAAAAGGTTACATAATGATGAGTCACATACCCTGTACTCATCACAAGACATTGTTAAGATAGTAAAGTCTCGTATATTAAGGTGGGTAGGGCATGCAGCGTGAATGGGAGAACCTAGAACATTGTTTAGGTTATTGATTGGCAAACCTAATGGGAAGAGACTATTGGTAAGAGTTGATGCAGATGGTAGGATAACATTATAATGAACCTGAAAGAGATAGGGTGTAATGAGGTGGACTGGATAGAACTAGCTCAAGATAGAGACAAGGTGTAATGAGGTGGACTGGATAGAACTAGCTCAAGATAGAGATAAGGTGTTATGAGATGGACTGAATAGAACTAGCTCAAGATAGGGATAGGGTGTAATGAGGTGGACTGGATAGAACTAGCTCAAGATAGAGATAGGGTGTAATGAGGTGGACTGGATAGAACTAGCTCAAGATAGGGATAGGGTGTAATGAGGTGGACTGGATAGAACTAGCTCAAGATAGGGATAGGGTGTAATGAGGTGGACTGGATAGAACTAGCTCAAGATAGGGATAGGGTGTAATGAGGTGGACTGGATAGAACTAGCTCAAGATAGGGATAGGGTGTAATGAGGTGGACTGGATAGAGCTAGCTCAAGATAGGGAGAGGGTGTAATGAGGTGGACTGGATAGAGCTAGCTCAAGATAGGGATAGGGTGTAATGAGTTGGACTGGATAGAGCTAGGTCAAGATAGGGATAGGGTGTAATGAGGTGGACTGGATAGAGCTAGCTCAAGATAAGAATAGGTCTCATACGTGTGTAAGTGCAGAGTTTAACTGAGTTCTTAATGATATAGAGTAATTAGTAAGTAAGTAAACTTACATCACACGGTCAGAGGTGAGCATTTTAAGCTCGTGTGATCATAAGAGCTATATTGAAAATGGAAAATAATGAGGTGACCTCATTTGAAAAAAAAAATATATATATCACGATAAAATAAAAAATAAAAATCTAAAAAGATGCATATGGAGACCATTATGCGAAGAGCATGAAACAGTATTTTCGGAAGCGATACCTCACTCCATTGGAGGCTATTCCATAACCACAACAACATGCTGGGCAGCCTTCATCCGCGAGGCAACAAAGATCAACAGAGTGTAGCTGACCACCATCTTGCTCACATTGGCATGGTACCACAGAGACCACTCGAGACACCCGCACCTCGGCATAAAACTTGGGACGGACAACACCACCGTGCTCAACTCCCTGATAAATGGGAAAGGCTGGTGCTTTCTGCACCCGCCTCTTCAAGAGCTACATGCCAAAGGTATTTCACAGGCTAACAAACACAAGACATTGCGGTCTTCTGGGTGCCTAGTGAGCTCAACCCCACCGACTCTTCATCACGTCCACATCTACGGGACGCCATCAGAGCCGAAATTACATAGGTCAATTGGATTGAAGATGAAATGACGGGGAGTTCAGAGTTCGATCCCGTTCGGGCTTAGACCCTACTGAGGGTGGTTTTCCCTAAATTGTTTTCCACTCTCTTTCCAGGCAAAAGTGGATGCATTCATAAATACCACTGAAGTAATGTTTCAGTGTGTGCTGAAGTGGAGGTGAAATAAGTAAACTAGCTTGGGTACTTTTGGGAAAAAAGTTAAAAGAATTGAAATATTGTTATTTTTTAAAATTAGAAATAACCAAATATGATTTTAAAATAAGAGCAACATTCTAATAAAAATACATTAGAAAAATAATTAAAATAGTTTCAACACTCATGTCTTTAAATACACTAAAATTACTTTAACAATTACAAAAAAAATATCATAAAGTTGACGTTTTAATGAGCTAATATTTCCCTCAAATAAGCCCCCGTAACTTTAACTACCTTATTAGAAAACGTAAGAATCACAAGCAGTTATAAATTCAAAATATGTCATGTTTCTTTTATTAGACTTTAATTTAATAATCGCGCATAGTCACTGGTTCTGTTACAATAACATTCCTCTATGCGCAGTTGCACATGTGCGTTTATGGGCTCTCAATAAAAATGATCTTATTATGAAATTAATTTCAATTTAATTTTTAATGCTTAGAAAAGTTGGGGTTCATAATTTAAAATGAAAAATAAGATGGTTAAAGTTATATTTCTAGTAGACAATATGAAATAATAAATGCTATTTATTTTTTAATGTTAAGTTTGATAAGATATTTATTGAAATGTTGATTAAAACCTATTTTAGATAGATTAACCCACATAATTTTATAGGTAATTAGTAAATAGTGCTAGTTTTGTAGTTGAACGTTTAGTACAAGTTTTAAATTTCTTACGGCCAATATGTATTCTCAGTAATAAAATGATTATTCAACTGAAATAATTTTAGAAAGGGACCATGTAAATAAAGTAAAACTAGGATTGTTCACCTAAGAATTTAAAAATTTAATAACCTATTTTTTATTTTCAATGCCTTGTCATGCACATATAGCAAAGCAACTGTAATCGAGGATAATTCAAAATGGACGAACATATGGAAATAGTTTACTGGTCATAAATATTTTTAGACCTTTATTATGTTATTAATATGAAATCGATATTAATTTTAACACATTGATACGTAGTCGAATGATTTATAGGGGAAAGTGCCAATATAATCTCAACTAAATAGTTTATGCTTGCCATTGTGATTTAAAAATTGATTTGTATCCACATCAAGAGGAAGCTCGAAGATGATGAGCATGCAAAATTTTATAGACCTCAATCATGAGCTTTAATGACGAGCTAGGATCGAAACTCTTATTCAAGTACTCGCCGAGCCGACGAGTCCTACTATATTTAAATAAATATACTAAAAAATTACCAGATGGTAGGATAAGAATCTAGACCCGTATCGGTGAGAAGATGGACTAAGTTGTCACTGTCATCTGATTTTGGTTTTCTGGTGATAGGGATATA
The DNA here is from genome assembly GCA_902141375.1 of Timema poppense. NCBI lineage: Eukaryota > Metazoa > Arthropoda > Insecta > Phasmatodea > Timematidae > Timema > Timema poppense. The sequence continues at coordinate 25,206 of CABFOV010000131.1, forward strand.
GAGTTCCAATTCCAGCCGGATGTACCAAGGGTGGTTTTCTCTGAATAGTTTCCCACTTTCCCTCCGAAAAATTGTGGACACACATTCCTCCACTCTACTTTACTTATCTCACCCCATTAGTGTAAATATGTGGATATCCCGGACAGGTAGTAAGACGTGGAGCATGGTACTATTCTACCTTCCTCATCTCTACCCCATTAGTGTAAAATATGTGAATATCCTGGACGGGTAGTAAGACGTGGAGCTCGGTACTATTCTACCTTCCTCATCACTACCACATTAGTGTAAATATGTGGATATCCCGGACGGGTTGTAAGACGTGGAGCACGGTATTATTCTACCTTCCTCATCTCTACCCCATTAGTGTAAATATGTGGATATCCCGGATGGGTAGTAAGACGTGGAACACGGTACTATTCTACCTTCCTCATCTCTACCCCATTAGTGTAAATATGTGAATATCCTGGACGGGTAGTAAGACGTGGAGCTCGGTACTATTCTACCTTCCTCGTCACTACCACATTAGTGTAAATATGTGGATAGCCGGGATTAATTTTAAGACACAGTGAGCAAAAGAAAGCAATAAAGAAAAACAAAGGGGGGTAGCAAATAATGTCTAATGCATCAGGCTTTGGATCTAAGGACCGCATCCCTAGTCACTCCCATCACCCGTACACCTAAGCCTGTCGGTAAGTCATCCACCAGGAAAAGTCTTGTCTTGCCGGGTAGGATGAAAACTTGTCATTGCTGGTGTAATAGAGCTAATGGTCCATAGAATCGATGTGCTGTAGGGGATGATTCTTGGGTTTGAGGGGGGGTTGTCACGAACCAGCTCACCCGAAACAACCAACCAGGTCCCTGTTGAGAGGAACATTCGTCGTCGTGACGCGTCTTGGCGTTCGCCCGACGGAACACTAGGGAAGGATGTTGTTGTCACATTTCGACGTCACAGGATGACATGCACAGAGGATGTTGAATGACGTCTAGAAAGACAGTCACAGATTCTAAGTATTGGAGAGGAATGAGGGAGTAGTTCGGGATTGAGGGTGTAGTAGAGGATTGAAGGTTCAGTAGTGGATTGAGGGTGTAGTTGGGGATTGAAGGCTCAGTAGTGGATTTAGTGTGTAGTAGGGGATTGAAGGTTCATTAGTGGATTGAGGGTGTAGTAGGGGATTGAAGGTTCAGTAGTGGATTGAGGGTGTAGTAGGGGATTGAAGGTTCAGTAATGGATTGAGGGTGTAGTGTTTTGAGGGTGTATTAGTGATTTAAAGGTGTGGGAGAGGATTGAGGTTTTAAGAAGGAATTGAGGTTTTAATAGGAGATTGGGGGCTTTAGAGGGGATTAAGGGTGTGAGATGGAATTGAGGGTGTGAGGGGTGATTGAGGATTTGAGAAGGGATTGAGGGTGGGTGAGGAAATTGAGGGTGTAAGAGGATATAGTGTGTGGATTAAATAAAAAGGGTGTGAAGAAAGGGATTTAGGGTGTAGGATTGGATTGAGGATTTGGAATAGAGTAATGAAGGTGTATAGGAGGGTATTATATGTGTGAAAGTGGGGATTGAAGTTGTATGAAGGGATTGATGGTTTGAAGGAGGGTATAGAGGGTGTGTAGACAGGGATAGAGGGTGGAGAAGGGGATAAAGCGTGTAGGAGAGGCTTGAGAGTGTGGAGGTGAAGATTGAGGTTGTATGAAGGGATTGAGAGTGTGGAGGTGAAGATTGAGGTTGTATGAAGGGATTGAAAGTGTGGAGGTGAAGATTGAGGGTGTATGAAGGGATTGAGAGTGTGGAGGTGGAGATTGAGGGTGTGAGAAGGGATGAGAGTGTGGAGGTGGAGATTGAGTGTGTATGAAGGGACTGAGAGTGTGGAGGTGGAGATTGAGAGTGTATGAAGGGACTGAGAGAGTGGAGGTGAGGGTTGAGAGTGTATGAAGGGATTGAGAGTGTGGAGGTGAGGGTTGAGAGTGTAGGAAAGGGGTGAGGGTGTGGAGGTGGGGATTGAGGATTATGAAGTAGGGTAAAGAGGTTGTGGAAGAAGGGGCAGACGGTATGGAGGAAGGGAAATAGAGTTTAGAAGGAGATTGAGAGTGCAGGATGGGATTATCCTTTTGGAAGGAGAGCTAGTGGTATTTAAGAGTGTGGCGGTGTTTTAAGTAATGGAAGGGGAAACAGGAATTTCAGGAGAAAACTACTTTATTGAGATAAATGATTGTTTTTTTTCGGTAACTTTACTAATGAAACTAATTAGTAGGTAAACATATTTTGATGCTTTTTTCCCTTTAAGTACAGTATTTAACTGCGAGAAACGTTACTTGCTCCTCAATTAATAAATAAACTGCTTAAGTCAAGTAAAATATTTTGTTTCTTTGTATATAATAACTAACTTATTTAACCAATAATGTTGAGCATGGTATTTCCTTAAATGTTTATCACTCTCCTTCCATGCAAATGTAGGGATATTTTATCTAAATGCTAACTTCCAGACCCAACACAAACTATTATAGTAAATATGTGTGCTAGATAAGGATAGGGTACAATGGTGTTGACTGGATAGAGCTCCTTCAGAATAGGGATAACTTGTAATGAGTTGGACAAAATAGAACTATCTCAAAATAGGGATAGGTGGCGTACATTTGTAAGTGCAGCAATGCACTTTGTTGTTCCTAATGCTATAAAGTAATTTAGTAAATATGTATGCCTATAACATGAAAGGGTAGTGGGAAGTGGTAGTGGGAAGCCTTCCTTAATATATTCCGTTTCACCAGGCTTTCTTCTGACCCTGGTGTTTTGTAACCAGTTAAAATCTAGTTAGTTTTAGAATATTAGAGTAACGGAGATGAGAATGTAGTTCTGTTATCCAAGTGATCACCAACAAATCCTGTGAGCCATGGAGGGTTCCACTAATAGCATACAATCTGATCAATTGAGAAGGAAGGAAGGGGGGTCTCTTCATATGGACCAGCTGTGTATGGAGATGACACAGGGCTGACAAGAAAATATGTAGGGTGCTGAGGGTGAGTCTTAGGGGTGACAGGGGGTGGGGGTCTAACCCATAACCCGCACCCTAATAGCGATATCCCTTGGGTATCTTATACTGGCTTCACTACAAGTTACAAGCGACGGATAGTAATGAATGAATAGTACTCTTGGGGGAACAAACTTGGCGAAGCTTTTTCTTTTGACTCCGTGGCTTTTAGTTGAGTATCGAGGGGATTGGAAAGTGAGAGGTGTTGATATAGTTCACTTTTCATAGAAATATACAAACATGAAAGCTAGAAAGGTTTCTATACCTACTTTCACGTGATCTGAAGATATCGCTTTTGATAGATAACACTATTATCTAATTTACAATGGAATTCGGATAGTTCTATATATATCGGTTAATTCAAAAAATTGGAATAATACAAATCCACCTTTATTCTCCATGACATTCCTACTTATTTTTGAAAAACATTTTAATAGTGTAATAAGGAACGATTAAGATTAATTGTAATAGAAGTCAATTTTTGATAAAGTTGTACAATTTGTTTTACTTTAGCATGAAAACATAGATATATGATGTAATATAATAATGTCTAAGGAACAGGGAATTACAGATAAGAAAGGAATTCAATTATTACAATTCTTTTCTTCATTCTATATATTACAAGACAATAAAAGACACGTAATATATTCTCGATTACATCATACCATTATAACATTGTTTTAATGCAATTGGACTCAAAAGTCCACAATTTTCAATATCTATTAAACTTATTAGATGTTTGTCATAATTTCAATAATTGTATCATATTTGTCTTTATAAGATATCATAACCTGTAATTACTATTACCAATCTTTTCATATATGAATCAAATTATAGTGCCTATATTATTATATTACATGATATATCTATGTTTTTCATGATAAAGTAAAACAAATTGTACAGCTTTACCGAAAATTGAATTATATTACAATTAATTCCTACTTATATCAATGATAAAAAAAAATACATTTTAATACGGGGACCTGGTGGTCTAGGGATAAGGTTTCTGACTTCTATGCTGGGTCCCAGGGTTCAATCCTCGGTACCGGTACAGATTTATCCAATTGACAAACCCTTCCTTCACCTCTGACGAAATGTGTATTAATCACAACTTGTGAATGTGTGGAATGCCAGGCCTCCACCGTGGTTTGGATTCCACGTTAAACTGTAGGTCCTACTTTTATTTATCCCCTTGTCTTAAATATTTATTTCTGGGTATTTCACATATTTATTAACTAAGCTAGTATGTTAGGGATTAGCAAGGTTGGTTTTAGACGAACTGTACCTGCATTTGCATAGCGGAATCGTGGAAAACCTTTTTAGGGGGAACCTATCCTCAATACACCCGACCTATATTCTAACACTGATCTCTCCTTCATCGGCAGTCTAGTTTTTTTTTCTGAGAATGACGCCGTAAGCCACGCGACCACCGAATCGGGTTGATTATAAAGTTGATATTTTAGATGTTATAGCAGTTTTACCCCTTGTCTTAAATATTTATTTCTGGGTATTTCACATATTTATTAACTAAGCTAGTATGTTAGGGATTAGTAAGGTTGGTTATAGACGAACTGTACCTGCATTTGCATAGAGGAATAGTGGAAAACCTTTTTAGGGTGAACCCATCCTCAACACAGCCGGCCTATATTCTAACACTGATCTCCCCTTCATCGGCAGTCTAGTTTTTTTTCTGAGAATGACGCCAAAGCCACGCGACCACCGAATCGGGTCGATTATAAAGTTGATATTTTAGATGTTATAGCAGTTTTTATCCGTAACCTTTGTATTATAATCTTGTTATCTTGGGTAACTCTTTCAATCCTGGCAGTTTAGCGTTTCACACACAAGATGTTGGTAGTTTTAAACCACTGCTCCGTCTCACTTTTAATATTCTGACTTGAAGTAAAGATGGCTGACACCTATTATCCGTGATCCCTAGACATTCTCTTCACGTCCACAGAGCCCGTATCCTCGATCACGTGACCACGCCAACCAGTGATATAGTGAGTGATATAAACGTTATTGTCACAGAAAACGTGTCTCTTATGAGTCTCCCCATTTTTCCCTTGTACCCTTCGAGTTATGTCTATGTCTATGTTGAATGCTGTATTTTGCGTAGCTGGTGTCTGTCCGGTTGATAGAACTACCGGATAACCAGCTGTCCGGATACCGGGGGGGTTAGGGGGTATTTTTAACTCATGTGGGTAAAAGAGCTCATGTTTGATAGTTTTTGAAAATTATACCTGATCAGGTGGTGACGGCCAAAGACCAGCTGTTCCCTCTTTTGGTGACACGAGTTTTCCGAGGAATCGACGGCCTACCTGGAATATTCATAGCTGGAGTTTTCAGTTCATCCTTAAGGTACAGTCAGCTGCACTTACAATATCAACACGTACAATTAGATATACTAAGGTACTTAGGTGTACTAATTACGCTAATGATTTTAAGTATTAGGAAGGCTATATTTAGAGGAAGTGTACCCACATTTTCATGGAGGGAGATTGTAAAACAATACTCGTTGATCTTTCCTGTAAGTACGTTGTCCACGAGTGTGAAATGTTGATATCTCTTGTCAGTACGTTGTCCACGAGTATGAAATGTTGATATCTCCTGTCAGCACGTTGTCCACGAGTATGAAATGTTGATATATCCTGTCAGAACGTTGTCCACGAGTGTGAAATGTTGATATCCCCTGTCAGAACGTTGTCCACGAGTGTGAAATGTTGATATACCCTTTCAGCAACGTTGCCAACGAGTGTGAAATATTGATATCTCCTGTCAGTACGCTGTCCACGAGTGTGAAATGTTGATATCTCCTGTCAGTACGTTGTCCACGAGTGTGAAATGTTGATATCTCCTGTCAGTACGCTGTCCATGAGTGTGAAATGTTGATATCTCCTGTCAGCACGTTGTCCACGAGTGTGAAATATTGATATCTCCTGTCAGCACGTTGTCCACGAGTGTGAAATGTTGATCTCCCATGTCAGCACGCTGTCCACGAGTATGAAATGTTGATCTATCCTGTCAGCACGTTGTCCACAAGTATGAAATGTTGATATCTCCTGTCAGCACGTTGTCCACGAGGGTGAAATGTTGATATCTCCTGTCAGAACGTTGTCCACGAGCATGAAATGTTGATCTATCATGTCAGCACGTTGTCCACAAGTATGAAATGTTGATATCTCCTGTCAGCTCGTTGTCCACGAGTGTGAAATGTTGATCTCTCCTGTCAGCACGTTGTCCACGAGTGTGAAATGTTGATCTCCCCTGTCAGCAAGTTTTCTTTGCAAGTGGATGTAAACGAATGTAATTCCAGATCAGTTTTTTGGTAGGTCTTACCGTTTAGCCACAAGAGACCTCCAAAGAAAGATCCACACTGACTTTAAAGTTGCTCCGTCATTTTGAATTTTTTGGGGGGATTAAAGATTAAGTTTTTTAACTTTTTGGAATTTTCGCGTCGGTTACAGGCTGGAAGCTATAAGTTTGCCAAATTGCAAATTTCTAGCTCATCTGGAAGTGTCAGTGAGTGAGTCAGCAATGTGGCTTTATAGTAAGTAGTATAATAATTATATAATCAGCCATGTGGCTTTATAATAGTATAACGTGAGTTTTATATAGAATATAAATTATAAAATGTGCGTAATTACATGTAGCATATTTTGAGATTACCCGCCTCGGTGGCGTAGTTGGCTAACGCGCTAGTCGTGTTTAGCGCTACTGCTGAGGACGGGGAGATCGAGGTTCGAATCTTGGTCGGGTGAACTGGTGGGGTTTTTTCCTAAATGGTTTTCCACTCTCCCTCCACGCAAATGTGGTTTCACTTCCTTTATTTCAACCTTCCCAATTCCTAATCCATTAGCGTAATTAGTACTTAAAGCGTATAGCCCGAACGGGTAGTAAGACGCGGTACTAAATAATAATAATAATAATAATAAATATTTTGAGATTATTGATTTATTGTGTATCAGATGCTTAGATATTAATAAAAATTGTTAATTCGAATTTTGGATATTTCTAATTTCTTTAGCTATTCTTTGGACTTTGAATTAAATGAATTCTACTGTATTAGTATTGCCATTACCCAATTCAGTGGCAAAGAGGTCTAAGGAGTCACTATTGTATTGGACTGGCTTACTTATGACGGGGAGAACCGGGTTCGAATCTCAGTAAAGTACGCTGAGGGTGTTCTGAAAATTGAAAAATGACACCTGGGCACGGGAATCGAGCCCGGGACCTTTGGTTCAGCATGCCAATGCTCTAACCACAGAGCTATCCAGGAATAATCCCGGACGTCCATCCTAGACTTTGCCTTGAAATATCAGTGGAGAATGACCTTAGGCACGGGACGATTCTTGGATAGCTCAGTGGTCAGAGGATTGGCAAACTAAGCCAAAAGTCCCGGGTTCGATTCCGAGTCCAGGTGTAATTTTTCATTTTTCAAAGTATGATATCTGGATGAGAGTAAATCCTCACTAAAACAAATATAATAGCTTTGGGTATTTGATTTCAATAAGGATGGTTTCACAAAGATGGTTTCCCAATATCCTTCCACGCAAATTCGGATAGATTACCTCTAAAATGCTTTCTTCTTCATCCCTTCTCCGTCAGACTATTATCATATATGGGTTTAACCTGAACAGATAGTAAGATAAAGCGATAAAAAAAATTATATTGACATTTCTCGGTCTAAAATGACTAATAATGACTAATGAAGAAGTTATAAGAGGAGCAAATAAAAAAACCATTCTGCAGGTGATGATACAAAGAAAGGCCACGTGTATGGGACAAAATATTTTTAAAAAAAGCTTGTGACGTCATAGAAGACACGGTGGAAGGGAGAACGGGATCAAGATGATGAATAAAGCAACCTGATGGATGACATCAAACAAGGAGAGAAGATGGAGTTTCAGGATATAACAAGGAAAGCGGCCGATACGACATATAGTCCGTTCATGATAGGATTTTTCCTTAGATGACAGTTCGAAAATTATATAATTAGGTTTTGGGTTGCCAACAATTGTAAAAGATAACTGTTTTGTTATAAATGTTAAGTTTTTTTAATTACCTGTTATATTTTACAATTAAAATATCGTAAACTTAAGTTTTCGCATATTATTTCATTACTTTTAATAATTTCTTTTTATCCAACAAGATACAATATTTTAAACATAATTAAAAGTACTTATTCTTCGTTTTGGAACGTTATTGACAATGTGTAATATAGTGCATACATCAAAACCATACAGGCATCGTATTTACTTGGAAAAGAGAAAATAATTGTCATTTTTTTATATGTAATAAATTATTTTATAATTATTTGATCGTATTTCGAAATATTTAACTGAATAAAATATTTTTATCCACTGCGTGAGTGCATCATTGTAAACAACTTGTTTCCGTCATGTTGTATCACATGGTTTAAATTCGTCGGCCGCCATTTTAAAGCTATTTTTTTAGACCTTTTGTGGAAGTGCTGTGAATAATATTTTTTTAAAGTAGAATAAAATGATAAATAAGATTTGTGTCCGACCTCAATAAACAATATTGGCCTAAATGGCTGTGGTTAACTATCACATTAATATATTGCCTTATGTTTTCATTACAATGAGCCAAAGTGAGAGATGTCAGCTGTTGGAGTAGAGGGATATATAAGAGACCATTTCTAGTAACTTTTTTAGATTTTATCCAAGTAAACTTAGGTCATGAATGAATTATACTCTTGAGATTTAAAAGGACAAGGCAACCTACATGTTGAAAGTTTGAACTCGTTGGACTGTCACTAGTTAACATTGGGACTATTGTAAATAAATGTAAGATACAAAATATATTTAAAAAATAGTTACAGTTAACTTTTATCGTTGTATAATACGTTCTTCTAACAAACATGACGGAAAAAAATTTACGCTGTTCGAAGACAAAGTAATAAGAAACGTTTTTGGATAAAAAAAAAGGCTGATGATAGTTGAGAATGGACAGGGTTACACAATGATGAGTTGTATACCATGTATTCATCAACATGCATTGTTAGAGTAATCAAATCTCGCAGGTTACGGTGGGCAGGACCTCCAGCTTGAATAGAAGAAACTAGAACCATCAGCCGTGTTCAGGGTACTGATTGGTGAATCCAATGGGAATATCTAGAGGCAGATGGGAGGATAACATTATAATGGACCTGAAAGAGATTAGGGTGTAATGAGGTGGACTGGATAGAACTAGCTAGAGATAGGGATAAGTGGAGTACTTTTGTAAGTGCGGCAATGAATATTTTAGTTCTTCATGCCATAGAGTAAGTAAGAAGTAATTTAGTAAAATTGTATCATTGTTTGACTTTAAATAAAGTTTGTATTTTCTAAAGGGCCTTCCATGAAAAGTAGACTATCTAGTTGCTAATGGCAGGAAGGTGAGGGTTCGACTATCAGCTGGTTTTTATTAAAGTTAATGTTTTCCTAAATATGTTCCTCTATATTCCCTCACACAAATGTGGGTACACTTCCCTCACCATTATACCTTCTTCTATCTCAACCCCACTAGCACAGTTTAGATGCGAATAGCTTGGACAGGTGGATAGAAACGTTAAGGATAAAATCCCGTCCCTTTGGTTTAAATGACGTTTTGGAGAAACAAGGGCATATTAGGAAAGGTGTGTGTTTCTATCTTTAATTCATTCATTCGTAATATTTATTTGAGGTAGCTGTTTAACGTTTACTTTTTTAACTGACTCATTATATCAGCACACGACTTATAAACTAATTTAAACCTAGAACGGATATTTCATCCAGATCCCCTGCCGTGAATTCACTGGGAAAGAGGTAACCCAAATTTCGCCAATGATACATTTTAAGTCACGTCAGGAATCGAACCCAGGACCCTTAACTCAGAGGGCAGAAAGAGTATCGACTGAAGTAAGGGTCTGTGGGCGCCTTTTTGTTGGTGGGCACCATGGTGCGGGTGAAAGTTTAGAGGATAGTGGGTGACAAGTTGTCGTGGGCAATAAGAGTAAAGGTCGTCTGAAGGTGTGTGTGGGCAATAAGAGTATAGGTCGTCTGAAGGTACGTGTGGGCAATAAGAGTATAGGTCGTCTGAATGTGTGTGTGGGCAATAAGAGTATAGGTCGTCTGAAGGTGCGTGTGGGCAATAAGAGTATAGGTCGTCTGAAGGTACGTGTGGGCAATAAGAGTATAGGTCGTCTGAAGGTGAGTGTGGGCAATAAGAGTATAGGTCGTCTGAACGTACGTGTGGGCAATAAGAGTATAGGTCGTCTGAAGGTGAGTGTGGGCAATAAGAGTATAGGTCGTCTCAAGGTGAGTGTGGGCAATAAGAGTATAGGTCGTCTCAAGGTGTGTGTGGGCATTAAGAGTACAGGTCGTCTCAAGGTGTGTGTGGGCATTAAGAGTATATAGGTCGTCTGAAGGTGTGTGTGGGCAATAAGAGTACAGGTCGTCTGAAGGTACGTGTGGGCAATAAGAGTATAGGGTGTCCCAAGGTGCGTGGGGGTGCCAACCAATCCACGAGCACTGGGTTGAGAGGCAGGCAGCTCTTTATCTAGAGAGCACAGAAGGTAGAATAGTAATGTCGGGAGGGTAAGGGTAGTGTGACGTATTTCCCTGGTGTCTTAGTGTGGTCGGAAATTCGAGGCAGGGGTTGCCTAGGAAACGACAGGGAGAGGGGGGCTGTGAGGAAGGGGGGGGGAGGTTCTATATGGTCAATGTGTGAAAGCATAACGCGTCACACTGGGAATGGGAGTGATGCGACTCTCAGAAACCTGGTGATGTTTACCCCTCCTCCACCCCCTCCAACTCCCTACACATCCATTTCATAGGATCGTTCACGAAGGAGACCCGGTTGAAAGAAGAGAATGGTTTTTTTTTGTTTTTTTAAACACATTTTAATGCTAGCGCTTGAGAATTAGCAACTTAACTGCCTTAACTGAGATAACCTAACCCATAACCGTGAACCAAGGCTTCGGTCTTGTCTTGTCTGGTTTGCCGTTAAGAGGGAGGTCGTGGTTTGAATCCTGACAGGTTGAACTAAGATGTTTTTTCCCTTAGTGGCTCATAGATCTCCCTACACAATTCTTCCTTCTTCAGGTCTACCCCATTAGTGTAAATATGTGGATAGTTCGGACGGGCAGTAAGACGTGGATCTAATTTGAATTCGATTCAAAGTTAGTGCTCATTGTGACAGCTTTAACTACCTTTGTCTGATTTTATATTTGAAGAATTTGGGGAGCTTACCCCGACCAGTAACTACCATTAATAGGATATTAATAGTATATTTAACACGTAGGTCATTTACGGCTTAATATAATAAAAGACGAACGTAATTAAGCGGTGGTGAACACGTGCATTAATATGTAGAGGTAGATTTAAAAAAAAAACTGAAAATAATTAATAGGAATATTACCCCCTACTTACATGACCAAGATTCGAACTGCCTCTCTTCACATTGCAACGAAACGCTACTCTACAACAACGTTTCAGACCATTAGGCCTTCACTCTGGGCTATTTCTTTGAGTGTTATCTTTTCGTCTTAGGGTCTCACTTATGAGGCGCACCAATTCGATCATACCTCTACCAGTACCATTGCATTTCATCATCATTAAAATATGAGTGTTTATTAGACCGCGTTCACATTGGATGCAAGCTTGCGCGAGTTTGGGCACGCTGCTTGGAAGTTCAAGAAATGATCACACTGAGTGCAACTGTGTGCAAGTAACCACTTAACAGTCGAGTTCAACAGGGCTGTGGAGTTAGAGTCGGTTAAATTATTATTAGCACCGCGTCTTACTAACCGTTCGGATTATACGCACTTACGCTAATGTGTAATGTAGGGTGATTGTGAGATAAAATGGAGTACCTACAGTTTAACGTGGAATCCGAACCACGGTGGAGGCCTGTCATTACCCACATTCACAAGATGTCTTGTCAGAGGTGAAGGAAGGGTTTGGGAATCAGATAAATCTGTGCCGGGACCGAGGATTGAACCCCGGACCCCCAGTACAGAAGTCCGACACCTTACCCCTAGACCACCAGGTCACCTGAGTCGGCTAAAATGTACCGACTAGGACCAATATTTGTAATTTGTTTTAGTAAATGTATTCAAATATAAAATCACAATGCCAAATATGGTTCTCATGAAGTCGTCTGTATTGGAGCATTTTACTGCAGTAAATTTATTATTACTAATTAACATACATAAGCTACTTCTGAAGGAGTCGAAGGTTTTGCGTATCGTCTCCAAGGCCCTGGCTGTCAAGATGGAGTCATTGGACGAAGAACAATTTGTGATGTAAAATGGTGTGTTGAACTAAATGATGGGTGTTGAGCCATTTAGGGAGGAATGGGCGATTGATTGTTTTGTAAGGATAGGGAGGAAGATGGGAGAATATATCTGCATTATTTCAGATATCACCCGCCTCGGTGGCGTAGTTGGCTAACGCGCTTGTCATGTTGAGCTCGACTGCTGAGGATGGGGAGATCGAGGTTCGAATCTCGGTCGGGTGAACAGGGGGTGGTTTTTCCTAAATGGTTTTCCACCCGCCATCCACGCAAATGCGGGTTCACTTCCTCTAATTCAACCTTCCCAATTCCTATTCCATTAGAGTAATTAGTACTTAAAGCGTATAACCCGAACGGGTAGTAAGACGCGGTGCTAAATATTATTATTATTATTATTTTCCTTTTAAAATATACACGTTTAAAAAAAATTGTTGTATTTTAAATATGGAAAAATTGTTTCACTGGTTTCATTTTCATTGTTTTATAATGAATAACACAGGACTCTTCACCATGAAGCGACATCTGTTTCTTTACTTTTACAACCATCACTGTTTTCAGCATATGGTGTAGGTCAGTTTTTTATTCAATCCATTTATTTTCAACTACCGGCTTGCTAGGCCTGTCATAGCTTCATATG
>CABFOV010000131.1:38397-81321 GCA_902141375.1 Timema poppense
GTTTGACTGTTGTGCGCATGCACACATAGGAGGGGTGTGGGGAAGAAGGCGGGACTGCCAGGTAGAGAGAGCACTGTTGCTCTCGCAGTGCCAGCTCTGGCGTGATGATTGAAGGAAGTGTTTTTTTACTCAGTGTGTGTTGTGCTTAAAAACCGTGTACCATATTCTTGAATGTGATAAAGTGTAGAAGAGTGTAGAATTATATTTTTATAATGCTTCCATCTATTCAATTTGATTCGTTTTTTAAGTTTTTTTTATTTAACAGAAAACTTCAAACATGGCCTTGCATCCCCAAGAAATAAGTTCTGTGACTGTAAGTGAACTTCAACAGCTTAAGTTTTCACAGCTATCTCTCCATGAGAAAGTTGCAGTTAAGAAAAGAGGTCATTCAACAACTGATATTCTAATATCTCAGCCAGACAAAAGAAACAACAAGAAATATATTCGTAGATTTAATTCTGAATGGTACCAACGGAAAAGTTGGATTTGCGGCTGTGAAGTAAAAAATGCACTGTTTTGCTTCCCGTGTTAGCAGCACCCCCACTAATTTTAGCTACGAGCCGCCACTGCATATACCTCTTGAGAAAACAATGAACAGCTCAAACTATCACGGCACAAGGTCCGACCATCACACAACGTACAGTAGCTCCATGGCTTCTTTGGTGCTGACTGACAGCTGACAGCTAATGGATTTGAAAAGCTACCAGACCAAATTATGTATCCCTACACCAAACCATATGATCTACAAAAACATGTGTTTAGCAGGTGTCACCTCTGACAGTCAAAATTTAGGTATATACTTAAATGATGACTGTCAGAAGTCAGCTATGAGCTGTCAGTCAGCACCAAAGAAGCCACGGGGCTACTGTACAAGTGTGCACGAAGAAAACACATTTATTTGATCTGTTGTGGCATGTGCACCAACTTGTGCAAGCTGGCGCATCCAACTGGCACTCGGTGTAAACAACACCGGTGCATCACTACTTGTTTAGACAGTTTTCCTCGAATTTGGTTTGCTTCATCTACGCTTGTGCATTCAGTTTACTTCCACAATGTGAACGCAGCCTATCCTGAAGTCGTATTATTATTATTATTATTATTATTTTAGCACCGCGTCTTACTACCAGTTCGGGTTATACGCTTTAAGTACTAATTACGCTAATGAATTAGGAATGGGGAAGGTTGAATTAGAGGAAGTGAACCCGCATTTGCGCGGAGGGAGAGTGGAAATCCATTTAGGAAAAACCACCCCAGTTCACCCGACTGAGATTCGAACCTTGATCTCCCCGTCTTCAGCAGTCGAGCTCAACACGACAAGCGCGTTAGCCAACTACGCCAACGAGGCGGGTAGCTTGTAGTAAAACGTGGTGCTAAAAAATGATACCAAGAGGTGTAGAGTTTGCGACTGCAACCTGTAACTCACAAAGCAAAATTATTCCCAAACACTGTGATGAACCAGTCGGATAATTCTGTTATTTAGGATCTTGGTGGTGCAAAAGCCGAAAATCAATGACACCTCTACTGCTCTCGCAACAAGTGAGAACCAAAAGTCTATCCCAACTTTGGTTCAAACCACTTTCTCAGAGATCAACGAATGAACCACAAAGCCATTTTCAAGTGTTGCGAGGATTGTACGGATGTGCGAGCTATTCGGGTTTTTTTTCCCCCCTTAAGTGAGCTCTCTACCGAAAATAGCATTATCGATACTATGAGCCCAGGACGTGTCATGTCTCTTTAAGAAGGGAGGAGGGGGGGGGGAGGGTAAGTAAATAAGAAATTTAATTCTCGCCTTTGGCGTGCACAAAACATGGCATGTCAAATTTATTTTCCAGCTCTTTGTTAAGGTGTCTCACTAGGTTGTTTGTTCATCTGGTCCACGAAACTCATTAATTATCAAACTGTTCTTTAAAGTTGAAGGTTTGTTCATACCTTACTGAAAACCAATACATCAATAAACCCTAGTGAAAGAACAGTTTGATTAAATAATGATTGGAATAAGTTATCTTGAGGCAGGCACGTTCGTAGCGTAAATAAAATTATCACAAAATTAAGAATAATGACTCTTTTACTATCACTTGTCTGGTTGCCATATTAATATTATAATTAATACAAAATAGATGAAGTGGTTTGAAAGAAAAACTTCCTGGTAATGATAATTCAACGAGTCTACATTGTCCGTTACTGAAAGGGCTAGATGGTGAAAAAAAAATTCTTTTCACTAGGTAGCTATTGTACAGTTTGTAAAAAGCATCCCTCTTCCCTTCTTCAAAAAGGAAAAAAAGGTAAAAAAAATAGGCACACATAAAGTAGAAGAAAATATCAATAGGAGGCAAGAGATGGTATATGACGAGAATACAGAAGAAGCCCAAGTAATGTAGCAAACTACGTAGATCGTTGTAGTTTCGGCTTTGTGTTGCTATCCCCTTCCGTTTCGCATGGCTATGAAAATTACAGTTGCAATAACAAATAACATTATACCAGCAACCAGATGCTACAGACAAGAGTTTCCTTTAAGTATATTGTGCTATACCTCCCACTCCACGCTTCAATTTATTGAACTACTGAGCAAGGAAGTTAGAATGGCTACGGCACCAGTGCATTACAACAGTTTTAAGAATAAAAGGAGGAATAAAATCTGGTTTAGCTCTTGCATTAGAATATTTATGATGATAAATTTTAAAGTCATGAATTTTTATATTGTGTGCATAGCTTATAAAAAGTATGTTTCAAAACGCAATAAAAATATCCTTTGAATCTTCGGTGGAACAAAATCTGAAAAGTCTAACGTATGAACGAACACGAATCAGGAAATACTTACTAAAAATTATAGATCGAGTAAAACTTTCAAACCCTTAACCCCTTGTAAAAACACTCCCATATATTAAACTAATAAAAGGTGTCATCCATCCCCAAGTCCTTGGTTCGGATCCTGACTTGGTTATTATATGGCTTGATTGCCCTGGATTCACGGTGGTCAGTTTATATCTCAGCTCTAGATATAGATATTCAAGTATCTTGTGTTCGTGCGTCAGGTAGTTTCACGTCCCCTGTCACCGGTTGGACTGGGTTTGATTTGAATGAAAGATAACGTGAATTGAAGATCACAAATTATTATTTAGGATTCATCTACTGCACACTCTTGTTAGTTATGAAAGTAATGAATATAAATAATAGAAGTTGAGTTGGAGTGACAGGTTCTTCTCTCTCTTTGACTACGTGAGCTTCTAACACACGTCCGATCTGTAGGGTGGTGTGATCGTGAGCTTCTAACACACGTGCGATCAGTAGGATGGTGTTATCGCGAGTGACTAACACACGTGCGATCTGTATGATGGTGTGATCGCGAGTGTTTAACTAACACACGTCCGATCTGTATGAAGGTGTTATCGTGAGCTTCTAACACACGTGCGATCTGTATGAAGGAGTGGTCGTGAGTGTTTAACACACGTCCGATCTGTATGAAGGTATGATCGTGAGTGTTTAACACACGTCCGATCTGTATGAAGGTGTGATCGTGAGTGTTTAACACACGTCCGATCTGTATGATGGTGTTATCGCGAGTGACTAACACACGTCCGATCTGTATGATGGTGTTATCGCGAGTGTTTAACTAACACACGTCCGATCTGTATGATGGTGTTATCGTGAGTGTTTAACACACGTCCGATCTGTATGAAGGTGTGATCGTGAGTGTTTAACACACGTCCGATCTGTATGAAGGTGTGATCGTGAGTGTTTAACACACGTCCGATCTGTATGATGGTGTGATCGTGAGTGTTTAACTAACACACGTCCGATCTGTATGATGGTGTTATCGCGAGTGACTAACACACGTGCGATCTGTATGATGGTGTTATCGCGAGTGTTTAACTAACACACGTCCGATCTGTATGATGGTGTTATCGTGAGTGTTTAACACACGTCCGATCTGTATGATGGTGTTATCGCGAGTGACTAACACACGTCCGATCTGTATGATGGTGTTATCGCGAGTGTTTAACTAACACACGTCCGATCTGTATGATGGTGTTATCGCGAGTGACTAACACACGTGCGATCTGTATGATGGTGTTATCGCGAGTGTTTAACTAACACACGTCCGATCTGTATGATGGTGTTATCGTGAGTGTTTAACACACGTCCGATCTGTATGAAGGAGTGATCGTGAGTGTTTAACACACGTCCGATCTGTATGAAGGTATGATCGTGAGTGTTTAACACACGTCCGATCTGTATGAAGGAGTGATCGTGAGTGTTTAACACACGTCCGATCTGTATGATGGTGTTATCGCGAGTGACTAACACACGTCCGATCTGTATGATGGTGTTATCGTGAGTGTTTAACTAACACACGTCCGATCTGTATGATGGTGTTATCGCGAGTGTTTAACTAACACACGTCCGATCTGTATGAAGGTGTTATCGCGAGTGACTAACACACGTGCGATCTGTATGATGGTGTTATCGCGAGTGTTTAACTAACACACGTCCGATCTGTATGACGACGTTATCACGAGTAGCTCTCCAATGGCCACCGCAAGATCTTCTTGCAACCATGGGAGCGTTCCCTTCCCTTAGTCTATTTCCCTTCTTAGAATCTCAGAAAGTAATCGACCAGTGTAACGCTTACTGTCACTTAAAATTTTTTAACTTGGGTTGGGGAAATCTTTTATGATTTGTTTAGTTATTTAATGCTAGGACTTTTGGATCGTAGATACTAAAAAAACAAAACAATCTGTATTGAAACCTGGTTTTCGAAAGTGAGAATAAGTGACGTTCCAGTACGTCCTTCACTGAAACTCACAAATCCCCCGCTAAAGTTAACATGAAATATATTTTATGCTTCAAATATAACTTTTTTTGACACCAAATGCACATCTACTATATTGTTGAAATGTTAAAAGAGATGAGATGAACTGGAAAAAAAAAGGAATTATAAATAAAACCTCAACACAGTTTAATTTAATTTGGTAGTCAACAAAGGTCTACATATCCATTGATACTTTTTTATTTTATCCTTCAGTTTGAGGTACTCCTTAACTACAAAATAATTAATATTCTACAATTCCCAATATGTTGAATTTCTCAAGACTTCTCTTTGACTAATGACTTTGTGCTTGTCACACACAACACCTTTATTTAGGATTGCTAGGGTTTAGTTTGGGTTGGGCAAGTTAGCTAAGAAAATCTTCAACTATATCAATTAGAACTGCCTGTTTTAGGATAGAAATTTCCTAAAATGGTTTTTTGTTAACAGTTATATATACCACTAACGTTTTTTAATTATCAGAATGATCCAAAATACCAATGTTGCTAAATATCGGAGACAGAACCTTATGATTTCAGCTGCTAGAGCTAGGTGCTCGGATCTAATCCCTCTGGACTTTTGTTTGTTGAATTTCTACATTTTCTCAGGCAAGAGTTTATAAATATTCTTAAAAATTTCTCTTTCTTGATCCTGATCCCTAAATAGCTTAAGTGTCAATCGAAGTCGAATAGTGCAAAGATTTTTTTTCTTATTTTTCTTATGTATCTTTAAGGTGTTATATCATTTCTTGCCAGTGGTATTTGATGGGTATTCCATCAAGACACTTTATCATAAGTTATTCTATACCCTTTCTTTGCGGACCCTGTCAGATTATCTTTATACTGGCTTATAAGTACACTTCATTTGTCCTGAAAGTTGACAAGCTTACCTTGATGGTCTACACCAGGGGTCCCCAACCCTATGCCCGC
This sequence comes from Timema poppense, assembly GCA_902141375.1. Taxonomy (NCBI): domain Eukaryota; kingdom Metazoa; phylum Arthropoda; class Insecta; order Phasmatodea; family Timematidae; genus Timema; species Timema poppense. The sequence goes on from CABFOV010000131.1 coordinate 44,134, forward strand.
GGGCACCATGGCGCCCGCCGAGCCTTTTGCCCACCACTTTTTTTGACTACAGCTGGAAAGTTCTTGGCTAATAATTTTAATCTGTCACTTTTCCGACAAAAATCAAGTCTAAGTATGCTGTTCTCAAGAATCTGGTGATTAAAAGCCCCAGAAATCCCCCTTCTTTCCAATCTCACCCTCTCATTCCTCTTTCTTTGCCGGCTCATTTACTAAGTATACTTTATTACTCGGAACTATCACTATACTCACTAATACCATGCTAATACTTTCTATTTCCTTTGTAAATATCTTGAGATGGGTCCACCCAGCTTTGTTGCCTGAATAAACACAAAATAAACATATATTTTTAAAATGTACCTAAGAACCAAAATGGACGTGACTCGAGTTGACCCACCATATTGCTGAAAGATTTTTTTTTTTGTCTAATCGTTTGTGCTCTATTTGTGCTCATATGTGCCCGAACATGAACATTTGTGCTGTGAAACTGCCCAATTTAAAAAAATATTTAATGTGGTGGGCCAACTTGAGCTCAAGCTAGCCCGCCCCATATTGAAAATTTACTGAAAAAAAATATTTTGTCTAATCGTTTGTGCTCTATTTATGCTCATATGTGCCCGAACATGAACATTTGTGCTGTGAAGCTGCCCAATTTAAAAAATATTTAATGTGGTGGGCCAACTTGAGCTCAAGCTAGCCCGCCACATATTGAAAATTTACTTAAAAAATTTTTTTTTGTCTAATCGTTTGTGCTCTATTTATGCTCATATGTGCCCGAACATGAACATTTGTGCTGTGAAACTGGCCAATTTAAAAAATATTTAATGTGGTGGGCCAACTTGAGCTCAAGTTAGCCCACGAGTTCAAGCTGGCCCGTCATTTTGAGATATCACTGTAACAAAATTCTGTTTTCACCATTCGTTTTTATTTCGTTTGTGCTCATATGTGCCTGAACATGAACGTTAGTGCTGTGAACCTAGGCCTTTTATATAATATTTATTGAAGGCGATTCAACTAGAGCTCAAGCTAGCCCGCCACATACTGAAAACAAAACATAACAAAATTTTGTTTTCGCCATTATTTTGTGCTTAGTTTGTGCTCATGTGTGCCCGAAAATGAACATTTGTGCTCTAAAATTAGGGATGCTATATAACATTAAATGTGGCGGGCTAAGTTGAGACTTTCCTATATCATAACCTGTAGAAAAATCGAGTACAAGCTGGCTCGCCACATTTTGAAATATAGATGTAACAAAATTTTGTTTTCACCATTTGTTTGTTCTTCGTTTGTGCTCATGTGTGCCTGAACATTAACTTTAGTGCTGTGAACCTAGGCCTTTTAGATATCATTTAATCAAGGTGATCCAACTAGAGATCAAAGTAGCCCGCCACACGCCGCACGTCACGGTCAAAGCTAGTGTTTAGCTGCTGTCCGAGTAGGCGCGTACAATCGAGTATCGAGTATAGAGTATGGAGTATTTCTGAGTACTGGGTATTTACTATTTACTCGAATAATCCCATGACATTCGGTTGTCGGTTGGAACTTGAAAGGAGAACTAATTACTTGGAAGTTTGGCGGCTTGCAATGGAATTCGATTCTTAAAGACTTAACATAAGCTCTTTCTGTCGGCACTCAGCACTGACATTGACATTATTGACATACAGCTACCTAATCTCCGGGTTTCGTGTTGCCTGACTAATGTACAGTCAATACAAAAGTATGCGTTTTAAGAAGTTTAATACAATTGAAAAATAGAGAAATAAAATATGTTATTTAGTATTTTATAGTGAAATGTTATGTAATTTGGGCAAAATTAGTGGTCCAACAAACATTATGTTAAACTTTAATACCAATATTAACTTATTTTACGTACTATGAGAAACTCTTGTAATTGTGTAATTTATTTAGTGATCTATTTCACTACAATTAAAATTTATGTGAGATTAAAAATGAACATAACATAATGGTGATTTGTTTAGAAAACGTTTGGAAAGCAGGTCATATATTATATTATTGTAGTGTTATTTTATTTTAAATACCGTACATATAATAGTAGATGAGCTATACATCTATTAGAAGCAAATAAACCTATAAGATGCTAGAAAATATTTAATCAATTATTATATAAACACACTTTAGATTAGACTATAGGATGATGAGGATCATCAACGCATTGTAAATAATATAATAAGGTTTATTTCTATTTTTTCTATTTTGTTACTTATTTTAATTCATTATTTACGATTTTGGGGATAGGATTACCGAAAAAAAGAAATGATTTTTTTTCGTAGCCTACTTTTAAAAATAATCCGAAATGTGATTTGCTTAGTAAGCTAAGCTTGCTTTTGAATTTTGCTCTTAACAACAAATGTTTTGTATTGAAAATGCATGTGAAGGAAACATTTAAACTATTAAAGTCATTTTTACGTAGCAATCTTATACTGTTTTTGATAAATGAGCTCTAAGAGATCAAGTGTTTTAAATAGAAATAACACGTAAAACATGCCAGTCAATAAGGTCGATTATCAATTAGTTGGTAGAAAATAAAAAATAAAAGAATAACAAAGGCCGTGAAGCGAGTATTTATTCGAGTGTCTAGAAAAAGAAGCAATACTAGCTCCGTAGCTCGAGTATTGCGAGTATTGCGAGTATACGAGTATACGAGTATCTCCGATCACTGATATCTCAATCACCGATACTTTTGAGATTGAGTAACTGGGAGTGTCAGTGATCAAATGGTATCGGTGAAAAAATCACAGTCAGTGATATATCGCCCATCTCTAGTCTGAATGCTTTTCAATATGAGCCTCTGTTTCAATCCATAAAAATATGTAATATTTGTGTATAGGTTCGTCATGATGACCTTTTTATCCTCAGTCTTGCTTGCGAGGGTCTGGGATCAAGGGGTTTGTCGGGTGAAGGGAATTAAGGGCAAATTCAGATAGTATTTTGAAAAAAATTAAACAAGTAATTTGGATAACATATTTATTTTAATTTATATCAAATAGGTTAGATAATTAGCAATATGACAATATTGATAGTAATTTTGGAGTCTTACCCACTTCGGTGGTCACATGGTCTAACGGGCTACTCTCGCAGTAGACTAGACTGTTGACGACTGGGAGACCAAGGATCGAATCTCGGTCGGGTGTACTGAGGGTGGTTTACCCAAAATGGTTTTCCAGTCTCCTTCCACGGGTACACTTCTCATAAATATAACTTTCTTCATTACTAAAACCATTAGCGTAATTAGTAAATAGGCGTATAGCCCGAATGGGCAGTAAGACGTGGTGCTAAACAAAATTGCGTCTGAAATAGATCTAACAACATATTTCTTGCATGGTAAAAACTTTAGGAATGAAATCCACTGTTTTAGAAAGGTATTGATAGGCCAATGCCAGACAAGCAGAGCCAACTAACTAACCGGTCATCCCCTTGTTAGCAGCAAGGAGGAGAAATGAAATTAGAGTTTCCATGACAACGGTCATGGGATTCCAGGTTTTTATTGCGGTGCAGCTGATGAGTTGGGGAACACCCATTCATTTCAAGATATCACCTCCAGTCTGTCGTGGCGGCTATTGGTAGACGCTTCGTTAGTTTGGAAATAGATACATCATGATTTATTACGCCAGTTTGATACATAATAGAATCTATGTTTATAAGTTTAAAAGCGTAACAATATAATTTGAAATAAATGGTATGGAACTCCACGCGGACTTTTTCACTCTATTGTTTAAAAATGGAGATATTTACTCAAAACACGTAATATAATTATGTGAAACGAAATAATATACACTAGCAAACCCAAACATAAATTGCACTATATTTATGTAAAACATTTTTGTGCCCCGGTTTTAAATTTTATAATTTAATTTTTAAAGAATTAATGTCCTCATTTGTATGTTTGGGTGTTTAAAAAGATCAATATTGGGTCCACAAGGGTCAACACTTCGTATTAAAATTTCGACTTCCGATTAATGTTTTCGACATTTTATTAGGTGTTGCACATCTTCATGTCATCGCATTGCTATTAAATTACTCATTTATAATCATCTTGACCAATACAAAATGTAAATATTGACTATTGAGACTAAAATGGAGATATATAATTGTTGTACAAACATTTATCCTAAGAGGCTTAAAGAAAATTAACAAAAAAATATTTGAGAGACTTACTTATATTTAATACTCTATGGCATTAGATAATATTGCGTTAAAACATAAATAGTATCTCTTTACAACTAAAGCTCACATAATTCATCAAAATCTCGAGTCCAATTTTTTTGAAGATCGCAATACTTTCTCTACCTGTAAGATAGCGAGAAAGTAAAAATATTTACATATATTCGCACCGCATTTGACCACACGTTCGGGCTATACGCTTATGTACTAATTACGCTAATGGTTTTAGGAATGGGGAAGGTTATATTTATTGGAAGTGTGCCTACATATGCGTGGAGAGAGATTGGACAGTAATTTTGGGATAAACCACCCTCAGTACACCTGATTGAGACTCGAACCTTGATCTTCCCGCCATCGACTGTCTAGTCTAAAGCGAGAGTAGCACCTTAGACTATGCGACCACAGAAGCGGGTTACGTAAGTACTAATTACGCTAATGAGTTAGGGATGAGGAAGGTTGAATTTATAGGACGTGTACCCCCATTGGTGTGGTGGTATATTAGGAAGCCATTTAGGGAATACCACCCTCATCAGACCCAACCGGTTTTGAACCACGAACACCCCATCATCGTCAGTCTAGTTTCTTGCGAGAGTGACGCCTGAAACCATGCGGCCACTGAAGCGGGCTTAAAATAATTACATTAGTTTTAAACATAATTAATAAAACAAATTAAAAATAACAAAGCACATATCTGAATGATGAGACATTTCTAATTATCTTTTTGTAGTAAAGTCAATAAGTGTAAAACATTGTGTCTAAAAAGAGGTCAAATTTGAATTGGTTTGTTGATTCTTAGAAAATTTAATTCAATATATTATTTTTAGATAATAGAAAATAAAAATAATATTCGTTTTTAAGTCTCGTAAAGAAAATCTAAAAAAAAAAAGTCTTTCACACCTATTTAAATTGTCATTTGTGGGAATGTTCTCGGTACTATGCTAAAAACCACTTGTATTGAAGAGGATTGGCTAGAAGAGCAGGTAACTGATCTTGTTGTGAAGGCCTACTAATTTTTGGATTCAGATACCTAATTATTGGCTTAGAATTGCCATACTCTCCTCCCCTTTCCCTATCACAGCTATTTGATGGCTTTATGTATATCAGTTATTGGCCTTAGTATAGTTCTCAGCTGCTCCGCCATGTTTACCATAGGGTTGTTGGATAAGTCTCGAAGATTAATAGTATGGCCTAGACCATTCAGAATTGAATCCCTAACTTTCTGGGATAGAGTCAGACACACTAACCGTGCAACCAATGATGTGGTTTATTTCTGTATTCCCGTGAGCTTTCTATCCTCCCCGTTCTCTAAGAGGACGTCTTCACTCCCACGACGTTCAGCATCGTAATGTCAAGGGATGAGTGATGTTGAAGACGCCAGTCAGCTAGATTTTCACCCCACAACTTCCCCTCCTTCAACCCTCTTTTTTTATTTTTTTTAACAACAACCTCACCAAGAATTAAAACCCTGACATCAACATTAGTGGCCCCATTAAGAAGCCGACCGAGTCTTGTTGTAAAAGTGGAAGGTTTTACGTCGGAAGACGATCAATCATTCCATAAGAACAAACAAGCAATAGCGTCAAGAAGGGTGAGACTCCCATTTCCTCACTGGAGTAAAATAGCCTTTAATAACGTGCCCTCCATACCCCTACCCTCTAAAACTCCTAGCGCCATTAGCAGTCTGCCCTTTTGTGAGGGTGCAATGTAGATTGAGAACGACAATTATCGCTATTAGTTGAGAGAGAGAGGGGTCCCTTGGACTCTGAAACCTATGACAGAGAATCTTGTGTTATGTTAAAATTATTGAAGTCGAGAGGGGGTATAAACTCCCATCCCTACCAATGTTGAGATCCCTTTGATTCGACTTCAACACATGCCTGTTTGAAAACACCTTCAATGAAATAATTTATCTGTCGAGATAGAATTTCGATGTGAATAATTTATTAATAGAAATGTGTGTGCAATGAAATTTTTAAATGATTTGATGAAATATTCAAAAAAGAACAAGGCATTATAATTTAAAAATAGTATCTTAATTAAAAATATGATTGGTTTCCTCATCAGCAACCTGCAAGGTAACATTAGAGATGATGTTATGATTTGTTTTGTGCTATTCAACATTTAATTCCCTATAGGCAACTTGCTAGGTAGTATTAGAGATGATGCTATGATTGGTTTAGAGCTATTCAACATTTAATTCCTCACCAGCAACTTGCGAGGTAGTATTATAGATGATGTTATGATTTATTGAGCTATTCAACATTTAATTCCTCACCAGCAACTTGCTAGGGGTGATCTGGCGGTCTAGGGGTAAGGTGTCAGACTTCTATGCTGGCGGCCGGGGTTCAATCCTCGGTCCCGGCACAGGTTTATCTGATTACCAAACCCTTCCTTCACCTCTGACAAGACATCTTGTGAATGTGGGGAATGCCAGGCCATCACCGTGGTTCGGATTCCACGTTAAACTGTAGGTCCTCCATTTCATTTCACAATCACCCTAGCATTACACATTAGCGTAAGTGCGTATAACCCGAACGGGTAGTAAGACTCGGTGCTAATAATAATAATAATAATAATAATAATAATAATAACTTGCTAGGTAGTATTAGAGACGATGCTATGATTGGTTTAAAGCTATTCAACATTTGATTCCTCACCAGCAACTTGCAAGGTAGTATTAGAGACGATGCTATGATTGGTTTAGAGCTATTCAACATTTAATTCCTCACCAGCAACTTGCGAGGTAGTATTAGAGACGATGCTATGATTGGTTTAGAGATATTCAACATGTGCTACTCACCAGCAACTTGCAAGGTCGCATTTCGGCTGATGGCTTTCCCAGCCTGGTTTCGAGCCACGCACCAGTAGACACCACCATCCTGTTCCTTTTTGCCATGCACCACTCTCAGGAAGAATAGTGAACCAGCAGGCAGCAAAACTCTGTGAGACTTTGTGTCACTAGGAGATGTCTTTACCAGTTCGCCGTCCTTGTACCACTCTATCACTGGTTCTGGTTTGCCCTCCGCTTTGCAGTTCAAGGTCACTGGTTCGTTCTTCGCCACGATCATATCTGAAGGGTGTTCAGTGATACGTGGACTACGATACTGACCTACAATCAAAGAAATGATTGGTTGAAGCTTGGTTTTACTGAATTTATTTTACAAACAAACTACACAAAATATATAATTTAAATAAAATTATGAATGATTTATCTATAAATAAATTGGCCGAAATTAAATGTTTTAAAATATTGTACTAAATGATACATTTTTCTTGCTGATCAAACATTTCTTGCTTATCCAACAAAATATAATCATCAAGAAGAAATTCCATTTTTGGGTTATGTATCCTTACATTTCTGAGTGTGGTACGCTGTTCTGCTGTCAGAGCAAGATAATATATTGGTATTGGTTGTACCATCCTTCAATAACTGGAAAAAATGTACCAGTTTTTGATGGTTGGTGATAAACTCAAAATCGACTTAAGTATTCTAACCTATTAGATGCCTAATGCGTGTTCATCCAATTACATTTTATGTTGAGAACTGAAATATCAGACACGCAAACAGTGACCTTCTGGTAGTATTCTGAGACACTAGTTGTGGTCATGCAATGTATGAGACATGATAGCGCCAATAGTTGATTAAATAAAAAAACAACTTTGAAGCCAAGGAGCATCGTGGTTTCAAATTTCTATAGTGCCATGGATCTATCTACAGCAAAGTTCAAAACAATTACTATTAAGTCTATATAAACATTGTGGTTGTACAAAGCTAACTATCCTATTAGCTTAATATTAGGCCATAATCTCAACAGTTCTTGAATATCTATCATCAATATTGAGTCATTTGACCAAGATATTTTCTCTACATTTAAAAAGTTTCTAGTCAAATGCCAGTTGGTTTACGATAAATATTCAAAAACTGGAAGTTACTATGTGTAGGAGAAATTTAAACTTATCTACTGACAAAATATCTTAAACATTTTGTCCAAATAGTTTTTTGTTGTTGTTATAATTATTGTTTTCAAAATGATAATGACTTTATTTCGCGTCCCCTTTGATTCTAATAAGCCTAGTTTGGTAAACAGAATATTACGTCATAAAGTTAGAACACAGAAAGTGTACATGATTTAAGGACCTAAGAGATAATTTAAGACTTCAAACACATATTCAAAGGTTGATCATTTGTCAAATAGAAGTTCCTCCTCAAAGGAGTTAACAAAGAACTTCATAAACACTCCAAATTCATGTCCGAATGGTATTTGAGTTCGCAAATACTACACACACTTCCTTAGAACTTCCAAAAATCCATTACAGTCACTTCAAGCTTCTAAAGTCGTGCGTTAGTAGCAATTAGGAGACAAAGTACACAGAAATAACAAAGTATTTTAGTTAAGACTACGTTTGGAAGGTAGCCAGCTGTAGCAGCGATACACTTCGAGGGACCACAAAATATTTGTCTAGTAGAAAGAGAAAAACAAAAGCTCCACAACCTTTCTATTTGTGATGGGTTCTTTTGCCCCCCAGCCTATCCTCCCTAATACTGTAGAGAATTCCTTGTGTACACCGTGTTTAGAACAGTTTAAACAACATTTGAGACTACTTCAAAAGTTTGTATCAAATAAATTACAAGTAGGTCCTCAATATATTGGAGAAAATCTTAGTTATTGTGCGTGAGTGTCCTATGATATTGAATGTTTCTAGGCTAGGGGACCTTACTTCGATTTCGGGTGGGGTTGACGAAGCTATTTTAACATAGTACAGGTTCATACTAAGTGACCTTCTCTTACCCTGACAGGTATCAAGCTTAACTTGCATCAAACCATTTAGAAAAAAACTCACCCTCAGTACACCCGACTGGGATTCGAGCCCCAATCTCCCCATCATCGGCAGTTCAGTCTATTACCCGCTTCGGTGGCCGTATGATCTGAGGTGATACACTCGCAATAGACTAGACGGCCGATGACGATGAGATCGGGGTTTGGAACCTGGTCAGGTGTATTGAGGGTGGTTTTATCTAAATGGCTTTACACTCTCACTTCACGCAAATGTGGGTCTACTTCCTATAAAATTAACCCTTATTTATCCTTTAACCCATTAGCGTAATTAGTAGATACGCTTATAACCCGAACTGGTAGTAAGACGCGGAAATAAGACAAAAACCCGCTTCGTTGGTACAGTTAGCTAACGCTCTAGTTTCGTGTTGAGCTAGACTGCCGAGAACGGGGAGATCAAGGTTCGAATCTCGCTCGAGTGAACTGGGGGTGGTTTTTTCCTAAATAGTTTTCCACTCTCCCTTCATGAAAAATGTGGGTTCACTTCCTTTATATTCAACCTTCCCAATTCCTAGACCATTAGCCATTAGCGTAATTAGTATATTAGCGTATAACCCGAACGGGTAGTAAGACGCGGTGCTAAGTATTATTATTATTATTATTATTATTACAAAATAATAATAAAATTTAAATCAGCTTTGGTGATACAAATTTTAAAGTGTAATGGTTCATTCATAATTATTTTTGACATGAATAACATCAATTTTTCAGATCATATGTATTGGTCCAATGTTAAAGATATTCTAATGAAATGAAACAACACATTTTTATCAAAGCTGGTATCAACACATGCATTATATATTGTATCAAATAAATATATATATATATTATTAACTAAATACTAGAGTACAATACTGGTTTTAGTATAGAGTAGCTTTCGATCGACCAGATAAAAGCTCTGACTATAATGACCTGACTATAGGAGAAAACAAATGAAGGGTGCATACCTTCTTGAGCTCATCCCAGGGAAAGTGAGTTTTTAAACATCCCAGAGACAAAGATGAGTGATATGTGTGTGTGTTTTTGGAAGGGAGGGGGGGTTCCTTTTATGAGTCACTTTTATTTTTTGTTTGATTTTTGTCTAAGGGCTTCTAGTGAATGAAGTGGTTCATACTACTTTTAGATTTGGAGCATCTGGGGATCTCAAAAATGCTGTGTGTGTGTGTATGTCAACCAGATTTCTTAGAAATATAACGTCCTGCGATACTAATTTCAGCGCTGGAGATGTACAAAAATATTAAGGATACTTAAGGGTAATTTCAAATTAGATTATTATTAATGAAACACTTACTCTATTACATTAAGAACTCGAAAGTCCATTGCCTCACTTACAATAGTACGCCACGTATCCCTATCTTGAACTAGTCATATCCAGTCCACCTCATTACATCATATCTCTGTCTTGAGCTAGTTCTATCCAGTCCACCTCATTACACCATATCCCTATCTTGAGCTAGTTCTATCCAGTCCACCTCATTACACCCTATCTGTCTTGAGCTAGTTCTATCCAGTCCACCTCATTACACCATATCCCTATCTTGAGCTAGTTCTATCCAGTCCACCTCATTACACCCTATCTGTCTTGAGCTAGTTCTATCCAGTCCACCTCATTACAACATATCTCTATCTTGAGCTAGCTCTAATCGGTCCACCTCATTACACCATATCCTATCTTGCTTTAGTTCTATCTAGTCCGTCTTATTACACCCTAGCTCTATCTTGAGCTTGTTATATACAGTCCACCTCATTTCAACATATCTCTTTCTGGTCCATTTTAATGCTATCCTTCCATCTACGTCTAAGTCTTCCCATCAGGTTTTCCAGTCAATACCCTGAACACGGTTCTAGTCTCTTTTATACGCTATGAATGTGTTGGCCACCGTGACCTGCAAGATTTGATTACCCTAACATTGTCTGGTAGTGACTACATGATATGAAACTCATTTTTGTGCAACCCCATCCAATCACTATTATATTAATTCCTTTTATGACCAAATTTATTCCTGAGCATCTTGTTTTCGAACACCCTACATTTTTTCTAGTGATGTAAGGCAAGATACTATATTTCACACCCTTAAATAACAACTTATTAACTTATAAATGCATGTGTGTTCCCAATGATTTTTTTTTCCTTCGTAGTATTTAACATGCACGTTATAAAGCATAATTATTTGTATCGTCACAACACTTATAGTGAGAGTGTAGGAAACGTGAAAAAAGGTAAGTGTTTTGATTACTTTTTTTTTCTTTTGCTCCAAAGAAATCAAATATTTCTTTATTAGAAACAAAGTATAATTTTCTTTACATGGTGACCTCAACATTTTGTTGAATATAGTGTCCTGGAATTTAATGACAACTTTTCTCTTCATTTAAAAGTTTATTTTCTAATGCCAGTATGCTTATGATGGATACTCAACAAAAGGTGATATCACCATAATTATTAATATAATTAGATTCTTGACTAATGGAACAATATTTAGTTTATTTTAGCAAAAAAAAACTATATAAACTGCAAATACACATACCTTTTCTCTGAGTCCCCTACATGACCACCTTAAAACATTTGCTATTTAATTAGAGTGGTTTACTGATTAAACCCTACAGATATACTCTTAAATCTAGTTCATTACAGTGAAACTATCATATATGTATATATATAATTCGCCTCAATTATCGTGACGGAAAGTGAATCGAATCGGATGAATTCTGGTCTCAAATATATCCGTGTGTATCCTTCACCCACTTCTGCCCTGACGGGGATATGATACTAGGATATTATACAAGTGTGGACCCGCCTTTTGATTGCTATTATTATTATTATTATTAGCACCTCGTCTTACTACCCGTTCGGGTAATGCGCACTTACGCTTTTGTGTAATCGTAGGATGATTGTGAGATGAAATGGAGGACCTACAGTTTAACGGAGAATCCGAACCACGGTGGAAGCCTGTCATTCCCCACATTCACAAGCTGTGATTAATACACGTCTTGTCAGAAGTGAAGGAAGGGTTTGGCAATCTTAAATGCTATTAATAGTAGAAAACTAAACTAAACGTATCTACTTGAATAATAATTAATTTATTTTGACCAAGAGATTTATTTGTCACAAAAACTTTGTGCAAACGGATGTTTCCTTTCACCCCACCTTAAAATCCATCCTCATCTTACTCCTTTAGGCTCTAATCGTTTATTAGAGTGAGCACAGTTTCTATAAAGATGAAGAAAAAAGATCTACCGAGTTTAAGTAAAGCTCTCATTACAATCTGTGCAAAGTAGGGGAAAACAAATGAAGGAGGCTAGTTGAAAAGAGGACAAAAGGAGTTTGGTAACCAGTCACGAAGGGGGGAAGGGTAAAGAGGAAAGAGTAATGAAAGGTGGGAGAGGAATTATGAGAAGGGGAGAACATGTTAAAAGAGTGAATGATGAAATGTACTTCATACGACAGTTCATTGTGAAACCTCTTGATTAAAAATGAGTTCTGGCCATCTGCATCTTTTTGCTAAAGATAAAACAGACCACAAACGAAAGAAGGGGTGGCGTGTTTTGTTAGAATCTGTAATTTCTCATATAGAGAACGTATTGTAAGGTAGCGGAAATCTTCGGCCTCGAAATTATGATGGATTTTAACGTTTTATGCGCCCTCGTACTCAAAAATAGGATCTAAAGTAATTGTATTTAATCTGAAGACATCTTAGGGGGTACCTACGTAAATTTAAAAAATAATATATATACATAATATACATAAACATAATGAGGGAGGTTAAATATGGAGGAAAAATACCACAAGGTAGACCAAGAAAGAGGTGGGGGGAGCAGATAACAGCAGGTGTGCGAGGGAGAGGAGAAGAATGAAAGTAAATAAAGGAATGTTGGAACGAAAGAAGGAGGCATTTTATTAGACCTAAACGGCCACAGTCTGGAAACTGTTACTATTAATTTATTTGGAGTATTTAACGTGAACTTTCTGAACCGACTGATTATATCAGCACACGAGAATTTCTGTTAGCGAGAGCAAAAGAGCCTACCAATTTTTCCGGGAAAGGTATTTGCAGTTACCTTCCAGGTTTCTTTTAGGCCTACATGCCATGCTCGACATGGGACTGACGGCTACTTCCCCTTCGAGAAAGTTGTGCAAAGGATTTTTGGCGCTCAAGTAAAATTCATCGACTTCAGCTGGGTTTGAACTCGCGAACATCGAGTCCTGAGGCGAGAACTTTATAATCTAAGATCCCACCAAGGTCAACGAAAAAACAGTTTTGATTCAGCAACACGTCTTACTACCCGTTCGGTTTACACGTTTATGTACTAATTATACTAATGTGTTGGGAATTAGGAATGTTTTAATTTAGAGGAAGTGCACCCGTATTTGCGTGTAGGGACAGTGGAAAACCATTTAAGAAAAACCACTCCAAACCCCAATACTCCCCGTCTACGGCAGTGTAGTCCAACATGGAAACAACAGTTATTGACAGGTCACCTTGTGGTCTAGGGATAAGGTGTCAGACTTGTGCGCTGGGGGTCCAGGGTTCAATCCTCGGTCCTGGCACAGATTTATCTGATTGCCAAACCCCTCCTCCACCTCTGACAAGACTTATATTAACTACAGCTTGTGAATGTGTGGAATGCCAGGCCTTCACCGTGGTTCGGATCCCACGTTAAACTGTAGGTCCTCCATTTCATCTCACAATAAACCCTACCATTACACACTAGCGTAAGTGCGTATAGCCTGAAAGGGTAGTAAGAGGCAGTGTTAGTAATAATAATAATAATAATAAGTGTATGATGATCAGTACTCGCACAAGAGCGCATATAAGATAAAGATATACTATATTTCAATTGACACATGGAATTATTTCTATTTGTGACATTAGCTAATTAGCTAGACGAAATTTAACACATTAAATTAATATGAGTGTATTTTTTTATATTTTTATAAAGACATGTCGTGTGACAAACTCGTAGCACTTAAAATTATTTAATTTGTTTTCTGTTTACCTTATCACTTAAGGTGGGGCTAGAAGACGCGATAAAATTTAAGTGTTATTGCAGTTTTTAGAGCAAAACTTTGTTTTGGTCAAAATGATCAAATATTCTTCAGTAAAAACATATAGTTAAGTTTTCTTCACATGGTGATACCAAAGGTTGTTAAATATCTGTCAAGGGTTTCCTGGAATTTCATGATAATTTCTTCTCTTCAGGGCCTTGACCCTGTCGAGTGAAAGTCTAGAACCTATTTTGTGGGATGGTGGGCGGGAGGGTGAAAGTCGTGGCGGGGCTTCACAGTCGACCAAAGTATCCTTCCGCGCCAACAAGATCAGATGGACCATAGAAACCGTAGATACCAGACAGATCTTGTGGAAAAATCATACGTTTGGAAATATCAGTTTTATCGAGAACGAGTGAAATTTTTATGTTAATATTTTCAACATCCCTTCTAAGATAATGTATCGATGTTTATTAATTGCTACATTTATTTTAATCTGGAAGTTTTTTGTTGAAAAATGTCAATTTTATCGATGTTTGATCAATGTTAAAATTATAGAGGAGGTGTCTATATAAAAAATATAACTTAATCAACATGCTTCTACTCTTGAACAAACCGTTTCCGAAAATAAAATTGCAAAACAATACAAATTCTGCGAGAAAAAAAAAAAGTTTGTTCCCATGGCTCTGCATTTCCACGCCAAAAGAAAAGAGCAAATTGCCTTAATTTAAAACGTTTGTCGTCTAATGCCATTACGCTCATAACGGATATTCACTATCACTATCACTATGTGAAGAAAATTAAACTTTATGTTTGTACGGAAACAATATTCGATTTATTTTGATTTAAAAACAACCAAATTACTTAACTTTTCTCGCGTTCCCTGCATCCCCACCTTAAGCGCTTTCTGTGGGCGACATAAAATTACGCAAGGATTTATACCCTTAACAAACCCCCACCCTCGTCATATACCCCCCTTCCCACAAAACCCAGAAACTTCATAGCTCTAATGAACAGCTTAGGGCGTAAATAAAGTCGGCTCTGAAAAAAAAAAACGCTCGGTCTGAGCTAGGGAAGATGCGACAAAGACAGAGTGATAAGAAAGACAGACAGACACGTGGACGAGATTCAAACGTGACCATAAACTTGGTTGAGCTTTTTTTTTTTTGTAATGGTTCAGTTACACTGCTCAAGTCATAAAAGTGAAATGATGTATTCGCTTGGGAACAGTTTTATTGCAACGTCATTAGGATTGCTAAATCAAAGAACAAATGAGAGTTATTTTGTCCACCCGATAGCTATACAAGCTAAGACAACGCATGATTAAAATGTCCGACACCACTCTCCGACATTAACGGATGATCTAGAAACACTAATAATCAATATAATAATGATGCGGTACTTGAACAAAAGGAGGTAATCCTGTCATGTCTGGTCTGCCTGTAAGGTGGAGGTTAGAGGTGAAATTCCTGCGGGGTGATACGAGATAGTGAGTGTATTCTTCTGCTTAGTATTCGGTCTCACCCCACGGATAACACCTAACCTAGGTAGGTAATACAGCTAGAACCAGACGTCTTAAGAGCCCGTCTCACCTCACGGATAACACCTAAACTTAGGCTACGGCCACGTTTGCGATCTGGTCGCCGCGTTTTATGACCAGTTATCATGGCACCAAGGCGTGAAGATGTATTATTAGCCATAGTAGTATATAGTTATATGAAGAAGATACGTAAATATATAGATAATAAGGTGTCCACCCCATTAATATACAGACACGTACTTATGGACAGACTTGTAAAAACCTGAGATCACACCCCTATTTAATTATAATATTTTTTGGCGTCACGTATAGAATGCAATTTATCGCTATTATCACTGTATTTAAAAATATATTATTTACAAAGTGGAATTAATTATTATGATTGGAAACCACCTTTGCACTCCAAGCCCTTGCCAAACATTTCCAGTCTGTTGCAGCTTATAAGATAAGGTCATAATCTAATCCACTAAGGTAAGACTGTTATCCTACTTGGTTCTACTATGCTACAGTTTATAAGATAGGGCCATAGTCTAATCCGTTAAGGTAAGACTGATATCTTTCTTGGTTCTACTATGGTACAGTTTATAAGATATGGCCATAGTGTAAGCCACTAAGGTAAGACTGATACCTTGGTTGGTTCGACTATGGTACAGTTTATAAGATAGGGCCATAGTCTAATCCGTTAAGATAAGACTGATATCTTGCTTGGTTCTACTATGGTACAGTTTATAAGATAGGGCCATAGTCTAATCCGTTAAGGTAAGACTGATATCTTTCTTGGTTCTACTATGGTACAGTTTATAAGATATGGCCATAGTGTAAGCCACTAAGGTAAGACTGATACCTTGGTTGGTTCGACTATGGTACAGTTTATAAGATAGGGCCATAGTCTAATCCATTAAGATAAGACTGATATCTTGCTTGGTTCTACTATGGTACAGTTTATAAGATAGGACCAAAGTCTAATCCGTTAAGGTAAGACTGCTATCTTGCTTGGTCCTACTATGCTACAGCTTGTAATCCACTATGGTAAGACTGATACCTTGCTTTGTTCTACTATGGTACAGCTTATAAGATAAGGTCATAGTATAATCCACTAAGGTAAGACTGAAAAAAAGATGGTTCCACTATGGTACAGCTTTTAAGATAGGGCCATAGTGTAATCCACTAAGGTAAGACTGATACCTTGCTTGGTTCCCCTGTGGTGCAGTCTGTAAGATAGGGTCATAGGTCAAGGTCAAGGTAAGACTTAAATTTAAGGATAAATGGAGTGTACACTTTATTTATTTTATATACTTTCTATCATGAAAGAGACATAGGGCTAAGTATTGGAGGAAATATTGAAATTAAGGAATAAATAAATACCAGATATATCGAAAACAAGAAAACTATAGTGTGGAGAAACGAAGGGTGTTAGCGGGACCTTTGATAAATGTAAAAGTCGATTGGGGCCGCCCAAAAAGTTCGCCGAGCCCTGCCCTAAGCAATTCGGCCACCAAAGCGGGTAATATTCTGTTCAAATGCTTCCATGCCCATGATAACATGGAGCCGCAGCAAGGGTCCACTACTTCAGATGTTTCTTGTCGCTGTCTTTATGATAAGTTATATTCAAGCGAAACTGGTTATTAGCTCATCCCATGGATTTCTACGAGCAAGTGACAAGGAGCTTACAAATTTTTCTGCGAAAAGTATTTTCATATACTTTCCAAGGATCATTTATATGCCACAGTCGACACGAGACTGACGGCTTTACTTCACCTCCGAAGGAAGTTGGGCTACGGATGTTTATTTCCCAGTAACAATCCGTTGACCTCAGCTGGGGTTGAACCCACATACATGGCTATTGATATAACTATGTGTGAAAAAATGTAAGCTAGACGTAACGACTGAAGAAATATTTTATTTATTCTTGCCAAAAAAAATTGTTATAAAAATTGCCAAGTGCGAAGTGACTTTAACTCATAAGAGCGTGAATCAGATGCCAATCAACTATGTGATACAGTCGGCTAGGAATCGTAAATTTACACGAACTCTATTCCACGTGGATCATTTATGATTAAACAATAATGGAGACAAAGAGTTAATAGATGTTTCTAATACCGAACATTGTTGAAATATTAAATGGCATTTGAATAAAAACTGCAACAATAAGGCCGTTTTTGACAATTTTAGAATGGCTTCACAGAAGAACATTATACACAAATCTTGAGTCTCTCATAATAGGGGCATGCTGTGATTATTAACAAGAAACTTTGTCACTTTGTCACCCCATCGTCACCGGGAAAATTTCGAGTAATCTTTCAAATACGAATTCACTCACACATTTCTGACATATTTTGTAGTTTTTTTTTTATTTTCCCCTTTAATTCCATACCTCGATTGTACACACACACACACACGCGCGCGCGCGCAGATGCAAGCCGGGAGCTGAGTAGGGCCTGCTATGTTCAACGCTCTTAAAATGTTTTGCTATTATTTGTCTTAACTTGGTTAGATCTGCATCACTTTTATATGATACTAGTGAATAGTTGCAGTGATGGCTATAGATTTTCACGCTAGAATGCATTAAAAATTTTATATTAGAAAAGGTTCTTTTCAGTTGACTTTCTAGTTAAAGGTTTACTTGTCAAAGGCTATTAATTTTTCATAGATTTTGAACTTTAGGTATTTAAATTTAATCCAAAAGTATATTTCCCTCTTCACGCCACGATGAAAACTTTAAAAGGACCCCTCTACCAGCTCTCTATTTGTTGCAACATCCCCACTTGAGTTAGAATCTAGTTATTATTTTCAAACAAATATAACTATTTTATTTACTAATATACAATCTTTTTGATAAGCGAATTTACAGATTTTCAACTGTTTTTGTGCAGTGGCTCGTCTGTAAAATCATTCTTTGTTTACACGAGCCTGAAAACCATGATTTGTGTGGTTCCCATGTTGATGTACACAAATAATGGTTGCTCAGACGAGCCACTGCACACATACAGTTGAAAAGCTGGAGATTCGTTAGGTAAATCGGATTTTCGTTGGGAAGTTATTCTTTTTTCCGACATCCTGGATCACTAAACTATAAAATAAGTGGTCGTTAGTCAAAATCTGTTCAACTGTTTTCCCGTAATTTAAATTACCTGAACCCGCCTCGGTGGCGTAGTTAGCTAACGCGCTAGTCGTGTTGAGCTTGACTGCCAACGACGGGGAGATCGAGGTTCGAATCTCGTTCGGGTGAACTGGTGGTAGTTTTTTCTAAATAGTTTTCCATTCTCCCTCCATGCAAATGCGGGTTCACTACCTATAAATTCAACCTTCCCAATTCCTAATCCATTAGCGTAATTAGTACTTAAGCATATAACCCGAACGGGTAGTAAGACACGGTGCTAAATTAAAAAAAATCCCTAATTTTTTTTTGCCGGAAATGGGCTTTTCAAATGATACATATAACAATACAGTTCAATTTTCAAAAGAAGGGCCTTTATCTGATAGCAAGAAAATCAACTAGATCTACTTTCACGTAGTCATACATCAAGTCACGTGATCTGCAACAATCACTTTGGATTTATATTACCAATAACTATGAGATGACACTAAAGATATTGTAAAATGGTATCAATTTTAAGCGTAAACAAATGTGTTCAAATTTTATTAAAGGTCCTTTTAAACAAAGGTAAAGATGATGGATTAAATAGCTAAGCTATTATATTTAATAATCACGGTTATAACCGCATCTAAATATCATATTCTTTAAATTGAAAAATGACACGGGACGATTCCTGGATAGTTCAGTTGTCAGAACATTGGCGTACTAAGTCGAAGGTTTCGGATTCGATTCTAATCTCTAGGTGTCATTTTTCAACTAACCGGCCCCGTGGTCTAGTGGTCAGTACACCTGGCTACAAACCTAAGGGTCCCGGGTTCGATTCCCGGCTGATACCTTGGGTATATTTCTATTAAGGGGAATGATTCCAACGGTCAGCAGGGCTTGTTAAATCATACTTAAGCTAGGTTAAGTCTCACCCCGGCTCCACAACAACAAAATAGCCATCATCTCATTACGGGTACGACGTGTAGCCAACCTCGTATGGCGTACCCTGGGCAACGCTCTGTTCCAACAGTGTGGCTAATAGTCTACACATCAGGCGTCCGCACCTGAATGTCAGTCCCTCCAACCCGTCCCGGTGTCGTAGTTAACTAACGCGCTAGTCATGTTGAGCTTAGACTGCCGCGGACGGCGAGATCGAGGTTCGAATCTCAGTCGGGTGAAATGGTGATGGTTTGGTCTAAATGGTTTTCCAGCCTCCCTCCATGCATATGCGGGTTCACTTCCTGTAAATTCAACCTTCCCAATTCTTAACCTATTAGCGTAATTAGTACTTAAGCGTATAGCCCTAACGGGTAGTAAGACGCGATGCTAATAACAATAAATAAATAAAGTTTCTCCAAGTCAAATGTGCCATACAATAAAAAAAATAAAGAATAATATACGTAAACGTTACATGTCTTACTGTAAGCTATCCGCACAAACAGTTAATGTAATTCGTACCTATGATACTTCTAAGTAAACAAAAGGAGACGTAGTTAAAGAATGAGACGCTGAAACATTTGACTGGCCAGTTCTCCAATCCGAAAGTCATAAAAGAACACTTGTTTGGTAACGTCGCTATCAGCAAACATTTCTCTTTGTGTTGCGTTAAGTTGGTAAATTTATGACCGTGGCTGTTATCACTCAAGCCTGGCTCTTAAAATAAGACCGACCTATGTTTTTGGGTCACGTTTGTTAACTGGTCGTTTCAGGGCAATCACACATAATACAGGTGGTCTGCACGCCATGTCATAACAATGGAGGCATTAACAGAGAACGAAAAGGGAGACCACCATTTAATTTAGACGTGGGATGAAATAGCTCTCATTTTGATCCCAATCGTTGTTTTTTGTGTGTATACTTTTATAACACTTTTTATCCAGTTATTGGCTAACTTTGACTTAAACAGTAGAGTCGTCCCTCCTAATCGGTTAGAGGTTAGAGGAGTTGACAAATAAAAAAATTAAGGTATCCTGGTTGGATTCCAGTTTGTACTTCAGTAGGCGAAAAATTGATGAGCATGCATTCAGCTCCAACGCAATATTTAATTATATGATGCGTTATTTCAAAATATGGTTCACGCCTAAATACAGTCTAAAGAATTCAACATGGCTCTTTTTCCTTAACAACCCTATATTTTGAGTTTTATTAATAGAAAAAAGTGTGTGAAAATGGAATATTAGATCATATTAAAAGACATTTAAACCATATTGTTAGAGCTATGAGATTAGGTTTGATTAAAAAGGGCTCTAGACTGAGTTTTCCTGTAACCAATAACAGTAATTGTTTGATAAGCTTCAATTTTTCCAGTGAATATAATTAATACTATACAAGATTCTAATAATTAACACTCAAATGATTTATTGCCTAAATAATATAACTAATACAACTGTAAAAATAATCTTTATTCATACCATATCAAAATAAATCTAGTAAAATATGTGAGTGTTTTTTCTACCATAACAATGATAATAGCTTTTTTATAAATGTGTTCCCTAAAAGAAGAACCAAATTGATTATTAGTAATGTGGGGAATGCCAGGCCTCCACCGTGGTTCGGATTCCACGTTAAACTGTAGGTCCTCCATTTCATCTCACAATCACCCTACCATTACACATTAGCGTAAGTGCGTATAAGCCGAACGGGTAGTAAGACGCGGTGATAATAATAATAATAATTATTATTATTATTAGTAAATTTCTGAAATTATAATGTGATTCTTATATAAGTTAATTTATATTTCCAAAATATATTTTTGGTAATTATTTCATTGATTTAACTCCGATTCATGAATGTTTACAAGAACTATATATATACATATACATATAATTAAACTGTGTCTGGATACAGGGAAACATCACCCAAGTGTCTGGTGGTAAAAGATCAAAGAATGTTGCCGGTGTCTTGATCTCCCACCTCCAATGGAAACATCACCTGACTGTTAGACGGTAAAATATCAAAGAATGTTGCCAGTGTCTTGGTCTCCCACCTCCAATGGAAATATCGCTCAAGGGTCCAGCGGTAAAAGATCAAAGAATGTTACCAGTATCTCAGTCTCCCACCTCTAATGGAAATATCGCCCAAGGGTCCGGCGGTAAAAGATCAAAGAATGTTGCCGGTGTTTCAGTCTCCCACTTTCAATGGGAAACACCGCCCAAGTGTCTGGCGGTAAGAGATCAAAGAATTTTGCCAGTGTCTCGGTTTCCCACCTCCAATTGAAACATCACTCAGTGTGTACCCACGCGCAAACAACGGCCAGCAACTTTTGAATTTTAATCAGTTGACTTCTTTTCCTTGTACTAGTAGTAGTATCTTGATAGTGTTATGGTTGTGATTTTATTGTGGATGTTGCTACTACCGATTTTTAAATGAGCACCCATCATTCAACGATACCGCTGACAACAAACAGTCATCGTAATTCTACCCCCATCCTAAAAACTCCCTTTTCCACCAACTTTTCTTTTTTCTTTTGGCAACATTTAACTATCATGAAAGCCACAGCAACACCAGTAGCAATATGCTGTGGATCCATAGCGAAAGGAACGGAGACTGGTGAGATGTTGTAATGGTATTGGTTTAGATTACTCTAAATTATATAAAAAGTCATGGATGAAGGTATTTTTTCTTTAAAGTAGAAGGTATTTTTTCTTTAAAGTAACATATGTAGAGTATCATTTTAAGATTCATCCATGAAGAAACACGCGCTTCTCAGAAATAATGGGAAAAGGATTACACCTTTAAAATATATTTTTATACCATATTTCCTGTTAAAAGAACAACTGCGCTATTTCCTGTTAAAAGGGAACAACTCCGCAGTATTTGATAAATACGTAGTATTTGGCGAAGACGCCAATTCCCTATACCAATAAGAAGCTAGCCTTCACAACACCTGTCGCCAGGACTCTTTCTATTACTTAGATTTTACACTTTTGGCGAGGGGAGAAACATGCAAGGGGTATGTCATATATAAACTGTTTGTGCGTATCAGCCAGGCACCCAGGATCCAAACATCTACACCAGGATCCAAACGCCCACGCACAAGTCGCACAAGCTCCACACTGGCAGTCACAGTCTAACACAGTATAAAATAACTTACATTAATATCACAAGTGTGCATTAATATAAAGCATTTAATTGGAGTTTGTATAAGTGATTAACAGATGTCATTTAAATAAACCGTGTGTGAATAAACAGCAATCAACAGTTCTCTTTCTATACATTTATTAATTATACCGTTCTAATTAGTGCTCGACCACGGAGCTATAGACAGCTGGTTAAACGGTATCTTTTCCGTACATTGATGATAGGCGCTCGATCACGGAGCTATAGACAACCTAAACATCATCACAGCATTATTATATCAGGGAATTAATCCGCAGTGTTTCAATCGACGCCCAAAGAGGGGCGATTGATTCCATAGTGTTACAATGTGTCTGCTTGGCGTGGACCACTGATCAGTGGTGGGTGGAGACTTTTGTCCAGTGTCAATGGATACTTGTATCTGGCGATTATCACCCAGTGTGTACTAGGCTTTACTGATGCTATTTGTATGATCCTCAATTAAATTAAAGTCAGTGAAATGTATTTAAATGAAAAAATATATAGTAGATCAAATATTAATTCTTATAAAAGTGTGAAACTGTTAATCAATTGAATATTTCATGATAAACAACTTTTATTTATATACTTTCTCATTTTTAGTCAATAATTTTAGCCCCTGTCCTCCACCATATTCAATTTAAAAAAATCCTGCCCCCTTTAGGGCCCTGGGCTACTTGCTTGCAGAATTTCAGATTCCTACTTATTCTGGGCTAGAATATTATTTTTTTGTCCCCTTCATTTTGGGTCACCTTAGATAATTACCTTTCCAAACTGCCCTTTTAGATTATATTTATTAGCTCATAAAATAGGATAGGAACAATATTATACTTTTGGATTTTAAAAGTGTTTACTACAAAAATAAGTTTTTCAGTATCAATTACAAAATTAAAGTTCGTAAACATTTGAAGATCTTTATTGTTTCATGCCTTCGAGTACCCGCACTTCCAAATACTAAAAACAAATTTGTTGTAGACTTTAAAATAACTTCTAAAGGCATCCAAATCTCAAGAATTTCCTGAAGTGATAATACTCCAAAAAAGCTTCTTGTAACACAAAATTTCGAAATAATTCAGATAATTTCAGAAGTTTGTGGTAGAACCATCCAAAAAATAATGGCAACAGAACCCGGGTGTGGCGTGTAGGGGGTTATTGCCCCTCTTGGAATAAGTTTCCTTTCTTATATATTTATTTCACACCTTCTGATATTATCGAATATGAATTAGAGAGATAGATTTGCATCAAACTCCAAATAACTTCTAAAGGTATTTAAATTTCCAATATGTGACAGGTAGGGACCACTCCAAATAGTTTCTAGGGGCATAGAATTTTAAAAATCTTCCGGGAGAGGGTCAGTCCAAATATATTCTAAATGCATTAGCTATGCTTTTTTGCTTATATAAGCACCGCGTCTTACTACTTGTACGCGTTGTACACCTATGTACTAATTAAACCAATGTGTTTGAGATTGGTAAAGTTAAATTTAAAGAAAGTGCACCCGTATTCATGTGGAGAGCGACTCTAAAACCATTTAGTATAAAACCACCCTTGGTCCAGCCAACCGGGATTGAACTTCGATCTTCCTGTCACTGACAGCCAATCTACAAGAGTGACACCTTAGAGTTAGACCATGCGGCCTTCGAAGTGGGTAGTAATTTTAAAATATTGGAGATCTGTAAATCACAAAACATGGTAATAACAATCGGTCGTTCTTTGTATCAGTAAATCTATCATCAACCCGTAATTACAAACTAAGAAAATTGCTAGAGGCTATTCTTTGAATTGTATCGTATAACCTATATTAATCGCCTAAAATAACAGAACTACACAAAACCTTTTCTCATTCCGAAGCTAGAAGATTAATAAACAACAATAACGTATATTTCAAATAGCAGGGAACTAAAGCAAGGTTTACAACGTAAGGTTACACAAGAAAAACTCACTTAGTACCTTTAGGGATTAAGTTTAGAAAATCCCAAATTCTGACTCGTTAAAAAAAACCTTCCTGCACGGTTTCAAATTTCCGGCACAAGCAGTTCGGAAGATACGATTATAGTTACAAAGATATTTGAACCCCCATCTCACCTTCTTAGGAATATAATTTCACAAAACCACTTCTTATTGGATACCTGTGGACCGAGAAAATATCAAAAATCAACTTTCATCGATTTTGGAAAACATGAATTTTACCACCCATTCCGGCCTCTCGTCACCCTCTTGGGGGATTAAATTTTAATAATCCTCCAAATTTTTTAGCCAAATTGTAGAAAGGACCCTGAATGGTTGGTTAAAAAGATACATTAGTTAACTTTAGCCCTTTAAACCGCTGTTTTCACCCCTTGGAAGTCTTTATGAAGTGAAATTTGAAAAATCCTCAAAAAGGGCTAGCCCAATTATAGAAAGGATCAGATGAATCACCCGCGATATATCGTGGGTGGATGCTGACGCGGCAAGCGTTACGGATGCGGCAGGAACCCAAAGGAATTTCTCGATGAAATAACTTCTAATCCACCTCGGTAGCATAGTTAGCTAACGTTTGTTCAGCTAGACTGCCGAGGACAGGGAGATTGAGGCTCAAATCTCGATTGGGTGAACTAGGGTTAGTTTTCCTAAATAGTTTGACACTCTCCCTCCAAACAAACGTGGGTTTACTTCCACTAAATTCAACCTTCCCAATTTCTAGCCCATTAGCGTAATTAGTACTTAAGCATATATAAATAATGGTGCTATAATTTAATTTAAATTACTTTTGTACCAATTTTGGGATGGGGTTTCTTCCCGAGGAACCAAAAGCCCCACAAATTTGAATTTTAGCATCAAACTCTTACATTAAAAGGGTTTCTTTTTATGATTTTTGGTGATAAGTTATGACAGGGGGGAAGAAACCCCTAATTTATTTGAAAATCTAATTTGGAAAACTAATAATATGACGGTAAAGAAATACGAGTATTTTCAGGGAAGAAATAATGAGTGCATCAATTTTAGCAAGGCATAAGCTCCCCAAAAGTTGAGTTTTGTCACCAAACACTTTTCTATCGAAGGGGTGCCTAGCAAAAAATATTTTACCAAATAAATTATTTTTTTATGATTTTGTGTTGAGAAGTTATAGCATGGTGGTAGAAACCCCCTTATTTATTTAAAAAAAATCTAATACGGACAACTAAGATAATGAGGTCAGCAATATGAAGATTTTCAATGAAGAAGTAACCTATTAATCTTTAATATACGTTGAAATATCATTTTAAAGGGGGCAAGAGCACCCCCAGAAAAAATACTTCTAGTGCGAGAGTTAGGAGTTCGCTCCTTTATCATAATGACACAAACCGAAGATTTTTATGACCCTCCGTTCGGGCAGGTGAAGGCCAAATGTGTTTTCCATCTTTTACACCGCCCCCTTGGTCTGGAAATTTCCGGCTGCGGGGCTGGGTGGTCACTTCAGATCGGGACGGGACCCCAAAATTTGGAAAGAGCATGGTCAAGAATTGAACGTTCTACTATTGAGAATTCTCTTCCCTCGGGATTGACCGATAATAAATTCACAAAAACAGTCTTTTTATGCAAAAAAGTTTCCTGATTAGTGAATAATCCCCTTGGTAGGAACCTTCATTTTAAATTTCAATTGGGGTTCACGGTGATGATTGAGTGGTTTTTGGATTTATATATACATATACATACACACACACACACACACACACACACACACACACATATATATATATATTAATAGCTCTCACGAAATAATCAAACAATCCAAGCGGCTCAAGCCAGAAATCTGTAATCAAGAAAACGACCGTGAAAGCCTATGTAACACACAAAATTATACTTGAAAAAATGTATGTCATTATTCTATTATTTTTAAGATTATTGATTAATATGTTTACCATACCAAGTTTACTGTAACTACTAACAAAATCGAAACGCTTCTTTTTCAATCTTTTGAATTTTGTAAGTATGATTATATTTGAGTGTTTGTCTTCAACATTACTCTATGTAACCTCAGAATAAAATGTAGACCCGCTTTGATGGTCAAATCTCGTGTTGGTACGACTGCCGTAGACGGGGAGATTGGGGTTCAATCCTAGTCGGGTGCATTGAGGGTAGTATTCCCTAAATGGTTTCCCACTTTCCCTCCACGCAAATGAGGGTGCATTTCCTCTAGATTAAGCCTTCCTCATACCTAACCCATTAGTGTAACTAGTACATAACCGTATAACCCAAGTGGTTAGTAAAACGCGGTGCTAAAAAATACAGAAAAATTATATCATGTTAAAAAAAGGACTTTCTTTAGATTTTAGTCAGTACCCCTTTCTTATAATTTTACCATACAAGTCTACTACCACTATTTTAGATATTATTTTTTATATATTACATGTCTTTTGTGTATAACCAGAACGGGTAATAAGACGAGGTGCTGAAGTAAATTACATAACTTTGAGCAAACATCCATTATTTAAAAGTGTTTCCTGCCTTAGATTTCTTTATTTTTGCACCAACAGTCAAACTTGTACTTCCTTTTCTTGCCATTCTTCTCACATCACAATAACGCAGAACAATAAACAAAACCTCACAGGTATCAGTGTATAAAACTCTCCCTTAGCGCCTCAAGAGAGCCGTCACTCTTTAGAAGGAATGGCGGCCATGTTTATTCAACTCCTAGTGCCAGTATCTCAGGTGGACGACCAAAACAAAGTATCCGTCCACGCCAACAAATACAGATGGATCACGGAAATCGTAGAGGATGCTAGCTACCGGACAGGTCTTATGGAAAAACCATACTTTTGGAAATTTCCAGTTTTCTCGAGAACGAGTGAAATTTTTATGTTGACATTTTCAACAACCCTTCTAAGATAATGTATCTATGTTTATTTATTGTTACATTTTCTTATTTTTTGTTTTGAAACTGGCAGTTTTCTATTGAAAAATGTCAATTTTATCGATATTTGATCACTGTTAAAATTATATAGAGGGGATGTGTATATAAAAAGTATAATTTAATCAACATGCTTCTATTCTTGAACGAACCGTTTCCGAAAAAAAATGGCAAAACAATGAAAATTCTTGAAGATAACTTTTTTTTTCCACGGCTCTGCATTTCCACGCCAAATGAAAAGGGCCAATCTCCTTAAGATATTTGAAAACTAGAAGCAATCTTACCTTTTTACCTTGAGATGAAAAGTTTCGTAGTTTTTATTTCCCCCTCGTTCTTATTGACATGACAAAGTGTGGGTTGTAGGTGAAAAGTTTCGTAGTTTTTATTTCCCTCTCGTTCTTATTGACATGACAAAGTGTGGGTCTAAAGGGAGTATAAGCTTGGACAGAATAGAGTCTTCTATAAAACGACATATACCATTGTAATTTAAGCCGTGTGACCTGAAAGCGATTGATACTTTCTCGCTGACCGAGGCGGCCGCCTTAAAGTAGGGTGCTAGTGAGCGCGAGTTTAGTGCATTAATTTAGCCGTTTTTATAGCATAAACATTTTTTGGCCAAAATAAACCATATATTTTTTCTATAGAAACATAGAGTTTAGTTTTCGTCTGGTGATATCAAAGGCTCTTGGATATCTGTCATGAAGATAGCGACAATTGGTGACAAACTTTTCAAATAAAGAGAAAAAGTTGCCATTAAATTCCAGGACACCTTTTACAGCAATTCAAGAACAGTTGAGATGAGCATGTGCTTAAAACTAAACTCTATGTTTCTATAGAAGAAATATTTGATTTAGTTTGACCAAAAAAATGTTTTTATTCTATAAAAACTTCAAAAAAACTGCCCTATACTCACGCTTACTAGCAACCCCGCCTTAAGGACGTTGCTTACCTGTGATGTAAGAGCAAGTTAGGATTACCCATATTTTTGTTTTATTTGGCAAGTTTTAAAGATAACTCATTGAAATGAAACCCCTAAATTCATAAATCATTCTTAAAAATAGATTTTTTTACATATTCACAAAGTTGCTATTTTTTTAAACGGTATATTTTTAATCGTCTCTAACTCAGGCTATTTGGTTTATTCCCGAAAATGTCCAGTAGGAATCGTCTTGTAAGGATGTAGATTAAAAAAGTGTGTGTATGAATATACCTATCTGGAAGATAAAACATGATAAAGGTAATTTTAAAGTGTAAGTCAATGTTGTCCAGGTGCAAATAATATATGAGTGTTTAATTGGGTGCGTCAGGTTAATATGCAGCCCACTTAGCAAAATAGCTTCAAATTCACCAAATAGGAAACGTAATTTTTAATCTAGGATGGAAGGAGTCTTGAACTAAGGCCAGAACATTTGCATTTGGAATAGCATAAAATGGTTGGCCGAAATAAAATATTGTTTCAGTATATGCGTTTAGTTTAGGTTTCTACACACAGTAATCTCAAAAGCTGTTGAATATGTCATGAGCATAACGGTATTACGTGAGAACATTTTTAAATACTCTAAACTCCTTGGTGATTTCAAAACTTTTTCGCAAAGCGAGTTGCATCTTAACTTGACTCACATAAACACTTTAAACTGTTTAAGTGTGATCACACACTTTGACGACAATACACAAAATAAAAAGAGTGGGGAAAAAATGAGAAGTTCACCTTTGGAGGCCTCTTGTCTAAGTGATATTAACAATTTTCCTCTTCCACTGACGAGTTTACACACTCACTATATTATTTTCTCCTTGAAAAACATTTACTTGATTTTTAATTTACCCTTTTCTTGTTTCTTATACTAGCTAGACATATGCTACCACGGACTTTTTTAATCCACATCCTGTCATGAAGATTTCTACAGATTATTTTCATAAAAATAGACTGAGCTGTAGAATATTTAAAAATAAAGTTTACAAAAAGACTTATTCAAGATAAAAAATAAATATTTTGTGACAATGTAGAACTATTTTTAGAATTATAAAAAAAATTATATTTTGTGTTTCAATGTTTTTTCTTTAAAACTCACTGAAAAAAAAAATTGATACATTATAATGGGAAATCCTATCTTGATTTACCGTGACGTCACAGGTAGGAAACGTCCTCAAATGAATAGAAACCCTTTTAATCAAATGATGATATGGCCCGACAGATAATTTTAGTACTATTCAGATTATCATGCGTAGAAAATTAAACTAGACGCATTTACTGAAGTAATACTCGATTTATTGTAGGCCTATCCAAAATACTTTGTTATAAGATAATGTAAAAAATAATGACCTCGATTCACGTTTACTTTCCCTCTGCCATTAGAAGACTTGCTATAGTAATACGGGTTCGTCCTACCTCCATGTTAGTAAATGTATATAGGACCCGATACAGTGGCTGAATAGTCTAAGGCGTCAATTTCGTGCTAGGCTGGCCTGCTCAGGCTCTTTCCATGTCCCAAAAAGTTGAGGTAATGGTGGTAGTGAATATGATGGTGATGATGAATATTGATGGTGATTGTATGAGGGTGATAGTGAATATTTATGGTAATTGTGAGTATGATGGTGATTGTATGAGGGTGATAGTTAAGTATGATGGTGTGGAACCAATGGAAACATTAAACCCAAACTCAGGTTATCTTTGAGTTAATTCGATTTTCAGGAAAAATACCCAAGATACCAACCAAGAATAGGACCCTGGACCCCTAGGTTCGTAGCCAGGCGCACCTATCACTATATCACGGGGCTGGTTAATAAATATAATGAAATATATTTATAAAATACCTAAGTTTAGTGACTTTCAATCAATTCTGCAGGTTTAAAGTAAGCTCCTATAAAATTCAGGGTCTAGTAAACCTTATCTTCATAAGATCCTGTCTACAGTCAGATCCAGATAGGTAGAAACTTTTTAAATAGTTAAAAAAGTTACTGAAAACCATTTTCGTATAGTTATTTTTTTTTAACACCGTGTCTTAGCTACCGTTTGGGTTATACATTTATATAGTATAGGAATAGAGACGTTATATTTATAGGAAGTGCAAAATCATTTGCGTGGAGGGAGTGTGGAAAACCATTTAGGGAAAAAACCCTCAGTACACTCAAATGAGATTCGATCCTCGATTTCCCCGTCATTGGCAGTCTAGTCTACTGTGAGAATAGTGCCTTAGACCATGTGGCCACAGAAGCATGTAATAATGATATTCACACGTCAAGCTATATGATCTGCAGCTGTCACTTTTTAAATAATAATAATATAATAATATTTAGCACCGCGTCTTACTATTTGTTCGGGTTATATGCTTTAAGTACTAATTACTCTAATGGATTGGGAATTGGGAAGGTTGAATTAGAGGAAGTGAACCCGCATTTGACTAGAGGGAGAGTTAAAAACCATTTAGGAACCCCCTCCCCCAGTTCACCCGACCGAGATTCGAACCTCGATCTCCCCGTCCTCGGCGGTCGAACTCAACCAGACTCGCGCGTTAGCCAACTACGCCACCGAGGCGGGTCACTTTTTAAAGATATGATTAATACCCATAGTATAACACTAATAAAATAGTAGTATGTTATCAATTTTGACCACATAAAAGTCTGGTTTGCTGTTTTATATTCTCACACAATGCAAGCAATTCTGGGTTAATAACTTGAACCCTCTCACCCCCTCCTTTGCTTACCCTATCCCCGCCCTCTCAATGTTCTTTCTCTTCAAACTTATATGCAAAGTGTTCTCGAAATTACCAAGAGAATAGTTTCCAATTGAAAAGTTTTGTTGTTGTATTATCTAAAAGACTACCTGCTCCCATATCTCTCCAAAATGTACCTAACATTAGAATGTTTAAAAACTTAAATACGGCAAGATTTTTTGGAAAATTTCAGGTGGTGGTGGTGGTGGGTTAAATCACCCAAAACCCCATCCCCTGACTATGACCTTGAAAACAGGATAAGGTGGATACATTTTAAGGAAGTGTATTAGTGTTCTTTCGGAGGGTAAAGGTTGATAAAAAAATTCAGAGAAAATAGACAATTTCTCTGACTAAAATAATAAATCATATTCTACCGATTGTTTTTTTTTACTTTCTCGCGAATACTCAGGGAAAGTTTGGTCAAAAAATAATGAATTTCAGATTTTGATATATGTCGACCCACAGAACCCGGATGATTACTCCCCCCCCCCCCCCCCCACCAAACCCTATAATATTTATTTCCCACACCACCAAAAATTTATTAAAAAACACACCTTTGGTTTTCGTNGTGGCTGCATGGTCTAACGCGCTACTCTCGCAGTAGACTAGACTGCCGAAGATGGGGAGATTGAGTTTCGAATCTCAGTTGGGTGGTTATTCCAAAATGGTATTCCACTTACTCTCTATCTCTCTCCACGTAAATGCTGGTACACTCCCTCTAAATATAACCTTAATAATCCCTAAAAGCATTAGTGTATATAGTACATAAGCGTTTAACCTGAATGGTTAGTAGGACATGGTACCCGCCTCGGTGGCGTAGTTATCTTAACGCGCTAGTAGTGTTGAGCTCGACTGCTGAGGACGGGGAGATCGAGGTTCGAATCTTGGTCGGGTGAACTGGGGGTGGTTTTTTCCTAAATGGTTTTCCAATCCCCCTCCACGCAAAAGTGGGCTCACTTCCTCTAATTCAACCTTACCCATTCCTAATCCATTAGCGTAATTAGTACTTAAAGCGTATAACCCGAATGGGTAGTAAGACGCAGTGCTAAATATTAATAATAAAAAAAGTAAGACGTGGTGCTAAAAGTAACACAAATAATATACCGATTGGGCTGAAACTAGATATCTAGGGTTTTCATAACTCCCCGGAGTCGTTTTCGAAATTTGCTATCCAACTCTAGAATTTAGTACAGTTTACTTAAGGGTAGAAAAAAAAAAGAATTGATTCTCACAAATCGGCTCAGGCGATGTTTATTAAATTTTGTATTCAGGCATTTTGTACCATTATAAAAAAGATGGTGCATCTAATTTTCCATAAAACATACTTTGAGTGCACTTTACATAAGCATAATTTTCCAATTTTGATCATATAATATTTCCGCAACTCTTTGAAAATTATCATTGCAAAACTGTAGAAGTTTTAAAGATATAAATCTTATGTTTGAAATAATATTTAAAAAAATCATTTCATTTTCATTTATTTGAGATATTTAACGATCACTTTCTGAACCGACTTATTATTTCACAACATCCCGTCCCCAGTCGTTAACTATCATTGTAAAAGGGGGGTCCAAAATTTCAACAATGATACATTTTTCGACTATGATGGGAACCGAACCCGGGACCCTTAGCTCAAAATTTCATTGATGTTAGGCTTTTTTTTTTCAATCAAGTTTTGGAAAATGGTGAGTTGGAAGTGCACATAACCAATAATATGTTTCTGTAACAGTGTATATTATTTCATGTATGTTCTTTAGTAAAATACAATATATATTTTTTCCTAATTATATTTCTGCAACAGTGTGTATTATGTCATGTATTTTTTTTAGTGAAATGCGATATTATTTTTTTCCAATTATGTTTCTGTAATAGTGTCTATAATTTCGTATATGCTCTTTAGTGAAATACGATGGATTTTTTTCCCCCAGTTAAATTTCTGTAACAGTGTTTATTATTACATGTTTACTCTTTAGTAAAATAAGATAATTTTTTTTTCCAGTTATATTTCTGTAACAGTGTATATTATTTCATGTGGGCTCTTTAGTGAAATACAATATCTTATTTTCCAATTATGTTTCTATAACAATGTATATCATTTCGTTTAACTTATCTATGAGCTATAAATATAATTTCGATAAAGGGAAGAGAAAGTCTTTGTAGTGCACCATAACATTTTTTTTTATCGTGGTTATGCCCATGAGTCTACCAGTAATTACTATTTCTCCTTCCTAACCTTTTATATTAAGTCGTTAATGGCCCCTTATGCTGAACATACAAATTAATCATAACAAAAAAATAAATAACGGAAATGATGCAAAATAATGGAGTTGTGTGACTGTCATCCTGAAATTAGACCACGGCCTTAGCACGCCACGCAGCGATCAAACACCCCTTTCTATTTCACTACTGCCCCCCCCCCCTCCTCCTCCTTCTGACCCGTTGCAAACCCTCCTCCTCTTTACCCCCTCCTAAAGTAGAACTACCCCCTTTACCCACTAAAAGCCGTGGCAAAATAACTATTGCACTCAATACGCCTTCCAAGAGTAAAGTACACCAGATTAACAATTACTGGATACAAAACTGCTTTGATATCTTTTATCCGTGTATATTCTTTATATCACAGGATTTTAGCAAGAAGAAACAATTAGACAGTTCTAACTTGTTTTTACGATATTAATAACATTTTGGTATTAATTATTTTTTGTATTTTAACCGTTTTTACATTATTGAAACATAAACATTTAAAAATGACCTTTAAGATTGGTTTTTATTGAAAGAGACTTTACAAACAAATGAGTGTAGAAGGCTGTGAGCTTTCTTTACAAATTAAGGCAGATGACACTATGGCCGTTGTGACGTCATACAATCGGTTTTCTGTTGTATTTATGCGCATGTGTTTACAAAATGAGAGCGCTTTCATTTTGAAACTAATATTTTGTATGGGTTTTTCTAAAATTATAAAAACACATTTATTTACTATGGTGGCCAGTTTTATGAAAATAGAATTGTGTATATAATACTTTTTAATTTATTGTTTTCATCTACACTAATATTATAGAAAGGAAATAATTGATTTTTTTTTTTGTAATGGATAAACTCAAAAACTAATGTACCGATTTTAAAAATTCTTTCACCAATATAAATCTACATTATCAGTGAGTAACATAGGCTATATTTTATTTTGAAAATTTAATTTATTCCTCATAAAAATGTCGATAGTTTACACAAGGTATAAAATATTGCCTAAAAATATGCTTTCTCCGCGTGCGCTGCAAAAACTATTGCTATTACATAAAAAAATACTATACATATTGAACGTTCTCACTAATGTGAACAAAAAAGTCTGCGAGACAATATATGTAATTATTATAGTTATGACCGTGGTTCGGATTCCACGTTAAACTGTAGGTCCTTCATTTCATCTCACAATCACCCTACCATTACACATTAGCGTAAGTGCGTATAACCCGAACGGGTAGTAAGACGCGGTGCTAATAATAATAATAATATTAATATTATAGTTATGTTACAATAAACGTTTTTTGTTGAAATTAGTCAACTAAAACACGGATGCGAACAAAAAGTGATTATATCCGTATCATGATATGAATCCTTATCCAAATCAATTATTTAATCATTTAGGCTGTTTACGTAGGAGTAAATTACTTTTTAAATTATTCAAATCGGTACATTGGTTTTAAAGTTATGAAGAGTATAACAAAATGAAATTGTCGTGATAATTAGTGCAAACCGCTCTATGGAACAATGCATGTATGTTGGGTAGGTAAACTGAAATGTTACTGTCGCGGGCAGCAGCTAGTGCACTATAATATCTCTTGTTACAACAACCACAAGACAAGAAACATAGTTTTATTAATATTTTTGGTTCTTTCAATAAGTTAGGTGCGTGTAACCCGAACGGGTAGTAAGACGCAGTGTTAAAAGAGATAAAATAATGTAGAATTCTAGGTCCTATTTTAAAGTCATGTGTTTATGTATAGGCCTATATCAAGAGTGTAAATGAACGTGTTTTACAAACGTGGAGATTTTGTAGAGGATACAAAAGTGGAGGTGACCTGGTGGTTTAGAGGTAAGGTGTCCAACTTCTGTGATGGGGGTCCGGGGTTCAATCCTCGGTCTCGGCACAGATTTATCTGATAACCAAACCCTTCCTTCACCTCTGACAAGACGTGTATTAATCACAACTTGTGAATGTGAGGAGTACCAGGCCTCCACCGTGGTTCGGATTCCACGTTAAACTGTAGGTCCTTCATTTAATCTCACAATCACCCTACCATTACACATTAGCTTAAGTGCGTATAACCCGAACGGGTAGTAAGACGCGATGCTAATAATAATAATAATAATACATGCCACAATAGTCATGGGGCCAGCGGTCAACTTGGTTATTGACGGTTGACCTATGTCCTCTGTTGTTCAAACATTATTTTTGGCATTGATGGCGTATTCGCGAACTACATAGCTATGAACTAGTGAGTGGGATGGTTCCAAAAATCCTATCATCTCATCGGGACATGGAAAGGATGTACGATTAGTACATAATCGGACGTCCCCTGGGCAACGGTACATTAGTGCGGGCTAATCTTTCCTCAAACTGGGCTGCAGAATGAGGTAACCTAGACATGCAATTGTTATTTCCCCATCTCGGTCCCATTAATATGAATATGCTGATAGTCCTAATGGGTAGTATGACCTATATACACTCCGTTTACCCTGCACGGTAGCAAGCCTACCTTTGTGTGATTTGACTATGGAGTAGCTTATAAGATAGAGCCATAGTGTAATCCATCAAGGTAAGACTTATACCTGATACCAGAGTAAGATTTTAAATTGAAGAATTCACACTTCTTTTTTTATCTTTTTTTGTTTTTTTGAGTTTAATAAAATTTGTGTGGTACCGGTTCCGGTGGCCACATGTTCTAAGGCGTCACTCTCGCAACAGACCACAGTGCCGATGACTGGGAGATTGGGATGTGATTCTCGGTCGGATGAATTGAGGGTGGTTTTTCCTAACTCTTTCTCCACGCAAAGGCAGGTACACTTATTCTAATTCAACCTTCCTCGTCCTTAACAGATTAGCGTAATTGGTGAATATGAACATAAATCGAACGGGTAGTAAGACTCAGTGATATATATAAAAAAATGGCTTTTTTTAGTAACACGTCTTACTATCCGTTAGGGTTGTACGCTTATATACTAATTACGCTAGTGATTTTAAGGACGAGGAAGTCTATATTTATATATGAAGTGTACCCGCAATTGCGTGAAGGGAGAGTGCAAAATAATTTTGGAAAAAAACACTTTCAGTACACTCGGCCGGGATTAAAACCTTGATCTCTCAGTCATCGTCAGTCTACTTTACTGCGAGAGTAGCGCCTTAGATCATGCGACCATCGAAGTGGGTAATTCATTTATTATTTTTCCTTCTAATGTCCTTTTAATATTTTTTTTCTAGAAAACAGACTATCAAACTTTAAAATATATTTCAGTAAAGAGTCAATAGTCGCTCTCTTAGTAATCTATGACATCATAGCCTATTCGTTCTATTGAAGCCAAACTTTGGCAGGAACACTTAAGAAGGATGGATTGACGCCATGGAAATGGAGAAAGAGAAGGGGAAAAAAAGTAGTTTAATAATGGGCAGGTCATACAAAGACATGACTTTTAGGCTTTTCAGCTGGAACAAAAAAAAAAAGTAAGCTTAACTTCAAAGAGTTGCTTTTAATTGTAAAATGGGCATGATCGTTAGATGGGACGACGATGCATCATTAGCAGGAAGAAAGCTGCCAAGTTCTCCCCGCTTAACCCCTTAATCCCACTTTTTTTTCTACCCCCCCCCTCCCCCCAAACTTTTAGAAGAGTTGAATGGAGC
>CABFOV010000131.1:102020-114540 GCA_902141375.1 Timema poppense
CAAACACCCCCCCCCCCCAAGCCCATTCCCCCCGTAGGTAACCATTGAATTAGAGAGAAAAACAAATACAAAATATTGGTTTCAAAGAAAATTGATTTTATTTTGTAAACAGCGTAGGAACACAACGGCCTTGAAGGTTAATAAAAACGTAATAAACTGACCTTGTAAAAGCTTGTCTCTCTTAGTGACCTTTTTTTTTTTATCCCGGAAGGTGTCCGCGATTAGGAAATCTCACTGTATAATCATAAGCGATAGTATAAGGATCTTTTTCTTCTTTGTTTATTACTAAAAACAAATGGAATACAAAAATTTTACAAAATATTCTTATTACAAAGTATGAAATTCTCTGAAAAGAAATGTGAACAAATGTCCACTTGGTTTGAAGAAATTACTTATAAATTTAAGATTGTTAGAGTTATTATGTCTTTATTATTGTTTTAGATCAACATATTTACAAAACAAACTTAAAAACAAGACTTCAAAACATTCATCAATTAATTAAACTCAACTCCATTTAAACAACATGCAAATGAACTAATTAATGGTGCAATATTGGTTTGTGCGAATGAATGTTGGTCTGTTTTTCATATTTTCTTTTGACTGGATAGAACTAGCTCAAGATAGAGATAGGGTGTTATGAGGTGGACTGGATATAACGAGCTCAATATAGGGATAGGGTATAATGAGGTTTACTGGAAATAACTTGCTCAAGATATAGATAGGGTGTAATTATATGAACTGTATAGAACTAGCTCAGGATAAATATAGGGTCTAATGAGGTTGGTGGGATAGACTTAGCTCAAAATAGAGTTAGGTAGCGTACTTTTGTTAGTTAGGCAATGAACCTTCGAGTTCCTAATGCCATAGAGGAGGTAAGTAGGCCCCTAATTTTCCAGGGCATTAAAGTGTCCTACTAGTGTGCCATGGAAGCTTATATTATAAGTGAATAAGTTTGTACACTCCGTATACCCTCAAAGGTGTCAGTCTTACTTTGAATGGCTACATTATGACCTATCTTATAAGCTATACCGTAGTGGAATAACGCAAGGTAAGCTTTCCACATTACAGGGCAAAGAAGAAGCACAGTAACTTTTTAACATGCATTTCAACAAACAAACAAAAATTTACCGTCCTTCGTGACAATCTTTGAAAGAAACGATTGTCTAATAGAGGAAATGTTATACCTAGGTGTCAATCTTTGAAATAACTGATTGTCTAATAGAGGAAGTGTTATACCTAGGTGACAATCTTTTTAAAGAACTGATTGTCTAATAAAGGAAATGTAATACCTAGGTAAGAAACTTTGAAAGAACTGATTGTCTAATAAAGGAAATGTTATACCTAGGTGACAAACTTTGAAATAATTGATTGGATAATAAAGGAAATGTTATCCCAAGGTGACAATCTTTGAAATAACTGATTTTCTAGTAGAGGAAATGATATCCCTAGGTGATAATCTTCGAAAGAACTGATTTTCTAGTAGTCGAAATGATATCCATTTCTGAGAATCTATGAAATAAATTTATTGAATAATAGAGAAAATGTTATCCCAAGGCGACAATCTTTGAAAAACGGATTTTCTAGTAGAGGAATTGATATTACCAGGTGACAAACTTTGAAAGAACTGATTTTCTAGTAGAGGAAGTGATATCCCTATGTGTTAATCCTCACCATTGGGGCTATCCGCATTTAACTACGCTAATGTTGTAGTAATTAGGAATGTGAGATTTAGATTAAATGTACCTGTATTTTCTTGGTAAGAGATTGCGAAACCATTTAGAGGGGGAGAAGAGGGGGGGAGCTCAACCAATCCAGCCAGAGTTTTTAAATCCTGATCTCTACAACAATGGCAAAACAAGAATAGGAGAGCTTGAGATTTAGTCTGCGTCTCCATTGTTGCGGATCAGCGAGAAAAGAGTGTTGAAAAAAAACCCATTCCATATGCTTTTAGATAGATTGAGATTAATTTCGAAAATGGTACCCAGGAAAGATGGTGACTCTTGTGTCATTTCTACGTGATCGAACATCACTACTCTTTCCGATGAAATGAAATATAATTTGAAAGATAAACGGAAGCGCTACACTACACTCCCTTTACAAAAGATAACAAAAAAAAGTTTTGTCAGAAATGGAGATTACATGGAAAACATTAATAAAATTTATTGCAATACTTTTTTTTTAGAGGAAATTGGGAGTCGATAAGCCAATATCATAAATTCCAGCCGTTAACACTGGTCGAAGGGATACCTTCCCATAATGCACCAGCTCCTCTTCATTGATATCTTGCCAGCGAATAGGGTTCAGGCAAGGTAAAAAACAAAACAAAAAAACCAATGAATGATCAAGAATTGTGAAGTGTTTCACAGTTTGACGAGAGATATTGTTGATAATGACTGCGTTAACGAAAGAAATAACAATATTAAAAAAGATAATTAGAACTAGCCATGTCATACTGGGACATTGAAACAAGGGATTTTGTGGGCGGTTTTAGCTCCAGTGGGCTATTTTAAACATTTATTGGTAAAATCATTCATTAATTTTTAAGTAAATAGTGAAAATTGACTCAGCATAAGTATTTGAAAAGGGGTATTTTTGTATATAAAAAATCAAAACAAAATAGTTCAAATTAATGTAACTACGAAGTAAGCAGTTTTGTATGAATGTACAGTTCAACAGGGTTATTTTATTTATACATACTCAGGCG
This sequence comes from Timema poppense, assembly GCA_902141375.1. Classification (NCBI taxonomy): domain Eukaryota; kingdom Metazoa; phylum Arthropoda; class Insecta; order Phasmatodea; family Timematidae; genus Timema; species Timema poppense. Next base: position 104,725 of record CABFOV010000131.1, read on the forward strand.
TTCTTAGCCATAGTAAAGGTGAACATAGTTTGATACCTGGATGGCTCCTCTAGGGGAATTAATTCTCCAAATATTATAAAATTATTAGTTTATCCTCCACCGTCCTCATGTTGCTTACTTGGATATTATCGATTTAAGTCACTAATAATTAACAAACTGGTGCTAAAACATAAGTAATAATAATAATAATTATTATTTACTTTTTAACTATAACAGCTGACCATAGCGGTAGAGCTGGTAGTATCAATTCATTGTTCATAGGTAAAAATCTTATCTGGTGGCTAGAAATGTTATTAACTCTACCTTCAAATATTAATATGTAATTTCTCTCATTTTACACATGTTTGAGGTCGTTAAGGTGAACTTTCTGAACGAACTTATACTAGCTCGCGATAAACTAACTTTAATCTAGAAAAGACACAACATCAAACCCCCGGATGTATTCTTAAGTGTGAAAGGGAAAATCCACATACCACCAATGATAGTTTTTTCGACCATACCTAGAATTAAACCTGGGATTATTAGCTCAGTTGACAAACACGCTACCGACTGAGAAAGGGTGTCAAACTATTCATACGTCAGGTCAAAAGATTCGCAGCCATTACTTTTGATATACATTTTTAAATTATAAATAGATATAAAATAATGATGATAAATAAAATTTTATCATTTTGACCATAACCCACTTCAGTGGCTGCATGGTCTAAGGCGCTACTCTCGTAGTATACTAAACTGCCAATGATGGGGAGATCGAGGTTAGAATCTTGATCAGGTGTTCTAAGGGTGGTTTAAAAAAATTGTTTTCCACTTTCCCTTCAAGTAAATTCGGATACATTCCCTATAGGAGTAATTTCTCTAAACCCTAAAAACTATTACCACAATTAATACATAAGCATATAATCCGAACGGGTAGTAAGACGCGGTACTAAAATAAATCTACTANTCTTTTACATTTCCTCTAAATATAACCTTCATAACCCATAAAACCATTAGCGTAATTATCAAATAAGTGTATAACCCAGACGGTTAGTAAGACGTTCTGTTAAAAAAACGAATCATTTTTATTTTTGAAACGTTTATTTCCATCAAAATCCTTCTGTAAATTAGAGCAGGGGCGATACGTTATTTTTCAAAAACCGATAAGAATTCAATTAGCTTCAAGAAGAACTAGAATATGTTAGTACACCACTTGTTTAATAAATATTCTAGAAATGATTATATTTAATTATGTCATATTTATTGATATATTACAAATCTGTTAATAATTTATCAAATTTTTCTTCGTATTTCGAAATGTTTCGAAGATGCGAAGGTTATTGTGGGTGTGGAAGTTGAAGCGAAGGAAATTTGGCTTTATTTGGTTAGAAAGATGATCCTGAAAACAAATAAATAGACTATTTGTTTTCTCTGGGTATGCTAGTCCTGCGCTGCATACCCATGATTACATGGACTAGTTTATAAATTCAATATGGTTTCTGCAAATTGTGTAAATATTAATGTTTAAATTGTGAATAAATATACATGTATAATGTATATATATATTATTAATTTGTAAACTAGTATTTGTTCATAATTCAAGAATATTGTATTTTAAGTAATTATTCCTCCAAAAGGGTCTTCTACCTACTCAGCTTATGAAGCTCAGAACCTGCTGCTTGAAAACAGCAGTCAACGCTAGAGAAGTTCTAATGGCCTTGACCAATGTCTATGGGGTTTCAACACTCCCCCTTGCCCCTCGCCAACAAACATTGGCCAATTAGCTAGGGTGTTTACAACCCAGGGCCTGCTGAATACTTATCGCAAGAAAATTAGTGTGCCAACTGTTGAACAAATATTCAAGAATAAAAGTCACAAAGATTATTTACTAGGCTAGTATAGCTCAAGTAAAATATAATAAAATAAATGAAAATAATCTATGTGAAATAATCGTATGAATAGCAAGCTTTAAACTGCAATAATTAAATACATATTTGATTATGTTTATGCATTCTAGACACATGTATCATCATTTATTTGGCAAGCATATTTACCACCATTTTAGAGTATACACAGGTGAAGTAGGTGTGGGAGGGTGGGGTATGAGGGGCTAATTTAACTGTAGTAGCTAGACACTGTTTTTTTTGTTTTTTTAGTATGAAGTATTTATGGAGTTTTAACCTTGTTCTTTTGGTTGTTGCTTATAAGTTTATAATTTTTTGCAGCATACATTATTTAATTATTAGTCATTGTGATTTTATATAATTATACATCAAGGAATCCCAAAATTTAGGAGTGTAATTTCACAGCTTCAAAATGATTGATCAGAAAAAGGTAAAATAAAATTAGTTTTCAGATGTAAAATATCTTAGCAATAAACCAATGACATAGCGATAGAGAAATATTCCCAATAAGAAATTAATCTCCCCTTTGTTACTGTTATCTCAGTTTACGGAGAGACAATGGGAGTTGGGAGATGTGAAGTTTCCCAATATAGAAAGCGAGTATGAAAAAACATAAATGTTTGAGATCCATTGCTATAACTAGAGGTACTCATGTTTAAATATTTACAGAGGAAGCATCTCTTGACCTTCTTGGACAACGGTGGTTAAGAGTCTTTGAAACCTAGAATCCTCCCTGCAGCTTTTAGAGTACAGCATACCTATTAATTTTCTCAGAATACGCCACTGCAAATAGTAGTGGTGTGCAAAGCTTCGAAATGTATTGAGGTCAGTTCTCCTTCGCTTCAACTTCAAACCTCAACAATAACCATCGCATCTATGAAACGTTTCAAAGGAAGAAGAAATCTTCGAAATATTATGAACCTATTTGAACTATCTCAATAAATATGACCAATCCCAACATATACTCATTTTTAAAACAGCCACTAAACAGCATTTTAACACCAACTAATGATTAAATGACATATATAACGTTAGTATGTGTAAATTCAGATATGTTAGAATAAAATAACTGAGTGTCCTTTTTTATCTTTAAACCCTTCTCTTTATCTAAATAAACTTAAATAATTTAAAAATTAAAAGTCGTGTTTCGTTAAAACAACAAAACCCTCCCCTTCTTCAGTTTTGATTCGCATGTTTAAATTATTATTATTATTATTATTATGTCGAAGCATTTAACGATGACTTTATTTTTCTTGAAGGTGTGTTGGCTAACTACCCCTATAGAATAATACTACTCGGAGATTTTAACTGCCCCAAAATTGATTGGAAATATCATCATTCTCAGAACATTTCTCATTTCTACATTAAATTAAAAGCTACTCAACTTCTTGCTTCGACCAACATAATAGGATTAGAACAATTTAATGAAGCTGATAATGACACTAACCTCCTTGACCTTGTTTTTGCTAATTTTCACCGCCCCTCTATTACTCAAAGCTCTCATTCACTAGTAAATATTGATTTAGCTCATCCACCCTTATTGATTTCACTAGATGTACCTATTGCTACTAAAATTAATGACACCCCTAATACATATATTGACTATGCACATGGGGATTACCTTAATCTCTACAATGACCTGGCTACTGCTGATTGGTCTTGTGTTTATTCTACTAAGGATGTTAATTTGGCTGTAGATAATTTTACCAAGTTAGTTCAAAGGAAAATCAGAACGCATATTCCTCAAATTACCATTCTTAATTCATCCAAATATCCTAATTGGTTTTCTTCTACACTTAAATACTATATTAGGAAAAAAAACAATTTTTTCAAAAGGTTTAAACAAACAAATAATAGTGTATTCTATACTCATTTTTCTCATTTTCGTAGATTAGTTAAAACTACTTTGATTATAGACAGAGCCAACTGGATGAACTCAATTGAAAATAGTATTAAATGCAAACCTAAAGATTTTTGGAAATTTGTTAAAAATAATCGTATGAATAAAGTTTTCCCATCCATCCTAGAAATTAATGGCAAGTCTATAGTGGATCCTTTATTAATTGCTAATGAGTTTGGGACCTACTTTCATTCCGTTTATAATTCAGCTATTCCTGTCTTACCCTGCCCCGTTATTGAAACTAGTGCGCCCTTGTATCCATGCCACATAACACCCTTGGATGTTGCTAATGCTATAAAAAAATTGAGTTCTTCTAGATGTGCCGGGACAGATGGAATTCCAAGTTTTATTGTTAAAGGCTGTGCCAGCATTTTCTGCCCTCTGTTAGCCTATATTTTTAACATTAGCCTGTCAAATGAAACTTTTCCTCTTACATGGAAACAATCTGTTGTCATACCTATCTATAAAAAAGGGGTAAGAACAAATGTTTGTAATTACAGACCAATTTCCCTCTTAAACACTTTCTCCAAAGTATTCGAGAAAATCATACATGAGCATACTTTCCACCACCTTAAAAATAAACTATCAGATAATCAACATGGCTTTATAAAAAATAAATCTACTGTCACGAATTTAGTAGAATTTCTTGGGCATGTTGCCCCTCAAGTCTCTGCCCAAGGTCAGGTTGATGCTATTTATTTTGACCAAAGTAAGGCATTTGATTTATGTCAGCATAATATTATTCTCTCTAAGCTTGGTAATTTTGGACTCTCTCACTCTTATGTAAATTGGTTTAGCAGTTATTTGCATGAAAGATCATTCATTATTAAAATTGATTCACATACCTCAAATACATTTTTAGCACCCTGTGGCATACCTCAGGGTTCTAATTTAGGTCCTCTTCTCTTTAATGTGTTTATTGATGACATTGGTAAATATTTGAACTCGTCTAGTTATTTACTCTTTGCTGATGATGTAAAATTATTTAAAACTATCAAATCAATAGCAGATTGTATAGATTTACAAAATGATGTAAATGGTATTTTACAATGGTCTTTGGAAAATGGAATGTCTATTAATAAATCTAAGACCAAATCTATATCTTTTACTAGGAAAACTAATCCTTTCTTTTTTACTTATAAATTGGGCAGTGATAACATAGTTCGTACACTTTGTATTAATGATCTTGGTGTCCTCCTGGATAACAAACTTTATTTCCACTATCATGTTGACCATGTCATTTCCCAGTCATTGAAATTACTTGGGCTTATTAAATTTATTACTATATCATTTAAGAAAGTTGACTGTTTTTTATGTCTGTATTACGCCCTGGTTAGATCTAAGTTAGAATATGCCACTGTTGCTTGGAATTCCATTACCTTAACTGACTCTCTTAGGTTAGAAAACATCCAAAGAAAATTTGTTGCTGCATGCTATGATAAATTCTTTAGTAACCGGATTTATTATGATTATGACAGAATTCGAAACCTCTTAGGGCTCCAAACTCTCTTCTCGCGTAGACTTTATTGTGATGCCCTTTTTGTTTTTAATATTTTCAATAACAATATTTATTGCAAATTTGCCCTTGATCATGTAGGCGTTCATATCCCTTCTCGGGCTTCTCGTAATCCTAAATTATTTTTTCTCGATAGCTCTTATAAGACGAGCCCTATAGGTCGTTGTATCCATAGCGCCAATTCTAGATTTGTCGAATTTGACTTTTATCATAAAAGGAAAGCTAAACTCAGAGAGTTATTTAAGGATGTCCCATATCAATAATTTATCATGTAGAGGTTCTGCCTATATTATTTAAACTTACAATATTCTGATCTATTTTTTGCATAATGTTACTGCTTACTATTTAGTTATTTGTTTTTAATGTTACTTTTTATTCTTATTATTATTAACTACTTTTTATCTCGTAACTATTCATCAGTATATAACATTATTTAGCCATTTTTTGTCTATCATTTTTTCTTGTGTAAATATATGTATTATAAGGTATGTACGTGTGTACTTTTCAGTGCTGGCCTGTTATAGGTCTTACGACTGTTGGCCAGCACTATAATAAAGGAAATTGAAATTGAATTGAAATTATTATTATTATCATCGCGTCTTACTACCCGTTCGGGTTGTACGCACTTACGCTAATGTGTAATGGTAGGGTGATTGTGAGCTGAAATGGAGGACCTACAGTTTAACGTGGGATCCGAACCACGGTGGAGGCCTGGCATTCCACACATTCTCAAAATGTGATTAGCATGTTTAAAGCCTCTCTTTGCCTCTACCTAATATTTTTTTTAAAAACCTCACAACCCTATGAGAAAGTAAATATATTGATAGTTAATCTAGGATTTTAACCAGAGTGCCTTGAGTTCGTAATCAATTACATAGCCACTATGTCAGTGGACACTGGCAGTTAAATGTATTAAAATAAAATAAATATCATAAAAAAGAGTACACAAAAAATAGTTTAAAACTCATTAATAGAACGTTAAAATTAAAAATACAACTTATATTAAGGCGCAGGGAACGGAAGAAAAACTCTTATGTTTTTATATTTTTTATAGCTAAACATTTTTCTGTTCAAAATAAATCAATTTTTCTTTCAGCACCACGTCTTACTAACCGTTCGGGTTATACGTCTATGTATTGATACACTAATAGCTTAGGGATTAGGATGGTTTAATTGAAACGAAGTGCATTTGCATTTGCGTTGAGTGGAAAGAGAATGAAAAATCATTTAGGAAAACTACCCTCAGTGCACCAGACCAGGATTGATCCCTCATCTCCCCGTCTTTGGCAGTCTAGTCCAACACTAGAGTAGTGCGTTAGACCACGCGGCCACCAAAGTGGGGTAAAGCAAATATTGCTTCTATGTTAACACATAGAATTTATTTTTCTTCACATGTTGATATCAACTGTTGTTGAATATCTGTCTTGGGCATAGGGGAATCATCTAATAACCTTTTTAAATGAAGATAGAATGTTTTCATGAAATTACAGGACACACTTGACAAATATTCAACAACTGTTGATGTGAAGAAAGTTAAACTTTATGTGTTCTACTGGAGCAATATTTGATTTATTTTGACCAAAAAAAAATATATTTTTTTCTGTAAAAATTGCAAAAAAACACTTACCTTCCTCGCGTTCCCAACACGCCCACCTTAACTCCTGCCCTTATAGCCTGGTATTATTTCATCACAGAGGCTTCCGCAATGCGTATTGTTGTTGTATGGCAATAGCTCTTACTTAGTCTAGTCCCGCCTGTCCTACACGGATAAAATACACATTTATAAACATTTCGCAGTGAAGGAGGAGGGGGGTAGAAAATGGGAGGACGGGGGTCAGGGACAGTTGAATTATTTCTAGGCCCTTCATTACATTGGGACGTCGGCTATGATGAATAACTCCCAAAGACTGAGCTTACAGCGGGTATGTTGGACCTGTATGTGTGTGTGATATTAATAAACTACTCTAACTTTTTTTTAAACAGTACTCACTTTTTAATAAATATCTTTTTATGGATATATAAAAAAAATATTCTTTTGAAATATTCATTAGGAGCGTTTCACCCTTGGGAGTTGAAGTATTTAATTTATGAAAACGTATTTATCAATGTTTATTAAATAATTTTCACGAAGGGACGAATGAATGATACATTAAAAAAAATGAAAAGTTTATGGGGGTTGAGGTGATTCGAATATCAAATATTTGGTAAAAAAAATCTTGATATAAGACGAATGTGTACGGTGAAATATTGTATTTTCGAAGACACGAAGTGTTTTTTACAGAAAGTTATTACCAATTGCTTTCTCTCTATCACGTTTTAAAAATTTTGGTAAATATACTCTAAATTCTACCTTTTTCATCCCTACCCCATTAGTGTAAATATGTGGATATCCCGGACGGGTAGTAAGACGTGAAGCACGGTACTATTCTAACTTTCTCATCTCTACCCTATTAGTGTAAATATATGGATAGTCCGGACAGGTAGTAAGACGTGGGGCACGATACTATTCTACCTTCCTCATCTCTACCACATTAGTGTAAATATGTGGATATCCCGGACGGGTAGTAAGACGTGGAGCATGGTAACTATTCTACCTTCCTCATCACTACCTCATTAGTGTAAATATGTGAATAGCCTGGACGGGTAGTAAGACGTGGAGCACGGTACTATTCTACCTTCCTCATCACTACCCCATTAGTGTAAATATGTGGATAGACTGAATGCATAATATTACCAAAACAGTGCACAAAATGACAATGGTTTTTGAAAAATTCTGCTAAAGAGCAGGCGTGAGAAACTCATTTGAGAAGAAATGCTCCCATATTACCTTTGAAGGCGTAGGTAAAAGAGTAGTGATAATTCACATGTGGTATACTAGTCCCGGTGCACCCGGCGGAGATTTGAACATTAACCTTACTTTATACATAAATATATGACTAAACAATGTGGATCCATTACTTAAATCAAAATAGGTATTTTATTGTAAAATACATGAAAATAAGAATTAATAACAAAACATTGTTAGAGTAATCAAGTAACGTGTATTATGGACAGGACATGCAGTACGAATGGGAGATATAAAACAGTATTTACTGGAAAGCCCAATGGGAAGAGATCAGTGGGAAGACCTAGCTCTAGATAGGGATAGGGTGTAATGAGTTGGACTGGATAGGACTATCTTAAGAAAGGGATAGGATGTAATGATTTGGACTGGATAGGATTAGCTAAAGATAGGGATATGGTGTAATAAGTTAGATTGGATAGGACCAGCTTAAGAAAGGGATAGGGTGTAATGAGTTGAACTGGATAGGACTAGCATAAGATGGGAATAGGGTGTAATTAATTGGACTAGATAGGACTAGCTTAAGATAGGGATAGGGTGTAATGAGTTGAACTTGATAGGATCAGCTTAAGATAGGGATAGGGTGTAATTAGTTGGACTGGATAGGACTAGCTTAAGAAAGGGATAGGATGTAATGATTTGGATTGGATAGGACTAGCTAAAGATAAGGATAGGATGTAATGAGTTGGACTGGATAGGACTAGCTAGAGATAGGAATAGGGTGTAATGAGTTAGACTGGGTAGGACTAACTAAAGATAGGAATAGTGTGTAATGAGTTGGATTGGGTAGGACAATCTAAAGATAGGGATAGGTTGTAATGAGTTGGACTAGATAGGACTAGCTAAAGATAGGGATAGGTTGTATTTAGTTTGACTGGATAGGACTAGCTAAAGATAGGGATAGGTGGCGTACTTTTGTTACTGCGGCAGTGAACTTTAAAATCCCCTGTGTCATATAATAAGCAAGTAAGATATAATAATATTGATTGTTTACTATAAACAAAACATCATAAGAAAATTTCAGAGACAAATGAGTGCTTTTCAGAACTTGTCTGTGTTGATTCAGGCGAAAAAATGTAGTTAATCTCAGACGTGTGATAAGTTATAGGTCATTATATATCTTTATTATTTCTTTTCATATACTACATGTAAAAGAATAATAAACCTTTTTTTTTATTGAAGGTGATGTTTTGGTACTAACCAATGCTATAGGTTTGAGCGGATGATCAACAATAGCTACCAGATCCGTCCCGCATCCTCAAGGCCTTAATCTGCAGCAGGGGAATAGCTCAATGACAAGGCGTTATAGGCAAGGGAAGAAGCGCTCAGATACTCATTGTTATGTTAGGGAAAGTATCAGGTAGAAGTAAATAAGTAGACAGGATAACGTCTCAGCGACAAGACGTTATAGTTAGGGGAAGAAGCGCTCAGGTACCATACTTGGGAGACTGGAATTAAACGTTGTCAAACGTGTGATACAGCGCAAACAGTCTCCACTAATTGGGTAAAGCCGTAAACTCTCAAATTTATCATACTTTATTGCTAGACAGAGGAAGCAGTTCTCCCAAACTAAAACCCTATCCCCAATAACGTTAGTCCAAGCAGCAAGAGGATATGAACAGAATGATGAGGGGTTGGAGAGGGGGTAGAGGGGGGGTAGAGGGGGGGGGGCATTGGC
>CABFOV010000131.1:126397-138807 GCA_902141375.1 Timema poppense
TATTATTATTATTATCACCGCGTCTTACTACCCGTTCGGGTTATACGCACTTACGCTAATGTGTAATGGTAGGGTGATTGTGAGATGAAATGAAGGACCTACAGTTTAACGTGGAATCCGAACCACGGTGGAGGCCTGGCATTCCCCACATTCACAAGATGTATTGTCAGAGGTGAAGGAAGGGTTTGATAATCAGATAAATCTTTGCCGGGACTGAGGATTGAACCCCGGCCGCCAGCATAGAAGTCTGACACCTTACCCCTAGACCGCCAGGTCACCCTTAATTTGTTATAGTCGTGTAAGCTAAGCGACCACGTTTCACAATCGTAGATAACAATTGGTGAAAATATTGTTTTGTATATTCTAAGCTTTACATTCCTTGACAGTAGAGATTTGAAAAAAGTATCGATACTTTATTAATTTCGATATTTTCCTTTCGATACTAGTGTTTTTTTACTCGATACTTTTTTACTAATACTTTTACTGGTAATAGTACTAACACTCTGGTATAAAAAAACCTTTTTTAATATATTCCCTCATGCTGAGATTAAATGTTTACTATGGTTAAAGAAGGGTACAAAATAGATTGATAAAATATATTACTTATCCTACTTAGCTATTAAATAACTTTCCATCAGCTAAATTTTCATAGACATTTTTAAAGCTGGTGTGCTAAAACCTTTTATAATATCTATAATACCCTCCAAGTTCCAACACACAACATAGACGCAATAGACCTAAATACACTATAATATGGTTAAATCATTATAATTTTCAGTGTTTAAATAAACATCAAAATACTAATATTATTATTACTAATCAAAAGTTGAAATTATTACTTGATAAAAAAAATCCAGATTAAAATTTTGATACCGATCCTTACTGTTATCAACAATTTTCTTTCGATACTAGTACGGTATCGATATTTTTCTTCCGATACTTTAAATGAGTACAGTATCGATACTTTTCTTTCAATACCCCATCCCTACTCGACAGCAGATGAGATGTCAACAACTAACTTCTCGAGTAATAGCAAGCATTTCCTGACTGTATTCTTTTCCTAATTTCCAATCTAATATCGTTAGTGCTAGTTTAAATTGTTCCTAAATATTTAAACTCATTAACCCTGTCAAAATAAATGTTGTTCACAATAATATCTTAATTATTGTCCACAATCTGTATAATTATTAATTTCAGCGTTAACTTCTAAACCTATATAGACCTACTCTATTATTTTTCCCGAAAAGCTTACTTTGAAGTCAATTTGTTACTTTTTTATCATTTTATTTTAAGATCGTCTCCAAAATAAACTTTTTTTTTTGTATTTTATACGAGGCTCGCTTATTGATTCCCCAAAACACGCCGTTAATCGCTGGTAATTATTTCTCCCTGACTGTTAGAAAGACAACGAACAAAACAACATTTTTATATCACCTAATAAAAAGTATTTTAAGAATTCTCTAGACAAGAAATACCGCAATATATTTTGGTTTATTGTCCTTGTGGAAGACAAAACAAAAACAGTCAAACAATAGTTTTTATCGCCCGTTTTTTTTAAATAATGAACTTAGTTTTTTTAAACCACCTTTTTCATTTTTTTCTTTTTTTTTTCTAATTAATCATGATATAGTATTTTTTCTTTCCTTACTATTCAGCTGATCCTTCCTGATTTAACTTAAAATAAAACAAGCCTACCACATCAAGGCAGGAATAACTTGAGGTGGGATATAATTAATATAATCTAAACCACAATGGTGGATACGTGGGGTTCGATCGAATTTTACTGGATGTATTAGATATATTTTTCCTAAAATGGATTTTCCATCTTCCTCTGAGAAATTTAGGGTAGGTTTATTCGAAATTATACCTCCCTCATTCCTACCCCACTAGTGTTAATATGTGGATATCCCGGACGGGTTGTAAGACGTGGAGCACGATACAATTCTACCTTCCTCATCTCTACCACATTAGTGTAAATATGTGGATATCCCGGACGGGTAGTAAAGACGTGGAGCACGGTGCTATTCTACCTTCCTCATATCTACCCCATTAGTGTAAATATGTGGATATCCCGGACGGGTAGTAAGACGTGGAGCACGATACAATTCTACCTTCCTCATCTCTACCACATTAGTGTAATATGTGGATATCCTGGACGGGTAGTAAGGCGTGGAGCACGGTACTACTCTACCTTCCTCATCTCTACCCCATTAGTGTAAATATGTGGATATCCCGGACGGGTAGTAAGACGTGGAACCTGAAAACTAACAATTTGTAGAAGAATTAGTAAAATGAATCTTCTTTGTTTAAAAATGTGGCATATCCCAAATATACAACATTTCACGTCAGTTCCAGTCTTTAGCAAACCTTTCGTCTTCAAGATTTGCCACAAAAGTTCCCTCCCCCCAGATGTTTTTCCCCCTCACTCTTCTCCTCAGCTGACCTGCAAATGACATCTCCTAATCATCAGACGCTTCTTCCGCTTTGCTGATTTCTTTCCGCCTTTCTTCCAGTCTAACTTGACATGCCACGAGAGAAAAATAAATTCTGAAAATTATAAACTTTTTAAAGTACAATTACAAAAACAACAGTTTACTATCTTCTCTGGGAATTGTGGTTGTTAACTATGAATGTGCGTTGGTGGCGTGTCGGTCTATTAAACTAAGGGTCCCTGGTTCGATTCTCTATATCGCTGAAAAATGTTATCATTGTTTGAATGTGAATTTTCCCTTTCACAGTGATGAATTAACGGGAGGTTTGGTTGTTGTGTCTGCCATGGGCTTAAGTTAGTTACAAGTCGTGTAATAATTACGCTAGTGTGTTAGATGCAGAAGGTTTAGTTTAAAAGATGTGTACCCGTATTTGCATGGAGGGAGAGTGGAAAACCATTTAAGAAAAAACCTTGAAAATACACCCTACCGGAATTTGAACCCTGACCTCCCCATCATCGGCAGTCCAGTACAATGTAAACAGTGACGTCGTTGACTATTTGACCAATGAAACAAGTGTATAAGATATACATTGATTATTATTAGGTGTTCTGTCTTACGGCAACTCCATTCCTTTTGTCGGTGAACTTAGACCGCCAATGCGCCCTGTCCTCTGCCTCCTCCTTCAGCTCCCAGAATTTTCTTCTTTCCTTCAAGTCATCTAATATTATGAATTCTCCTTCTTCCTAAGCTCCTATTTACCTCAACCTTTCCTTCTATGACGTCATACAGAAGATAGTTCCTCCTAAGAATGTGTCCGATCCAGTTTGCTTTGTACCGAAGAATCACATCCAAAATGGTTCTCTTCTCACCCACTCTTCTTAGGAATTGTTCATTTGTCCTGTCTGTCCAACTGATCTTTTCAAGTCTTCACCAGCATCACATTTCAAAGATCTCCAAGTACTTATGCACAAATAATCTATAAATAATCTGGGTGTGACATTTAAAACCAAACAATTCTTCTAGAGACAATTGTCACCTGTGTACACGTGGTCTAGACGACACTTGCCAATCAGGGGAGAGTCAGAGCACAAGTCCCGGCTTGGTGCATTGCTCCTTAATATCCTTCAAATGAAATGGGGTACATTTCTTCTAAATCTATACCTTTATCATTTCTATCAAAATAACATCATTAATTTATTGTAAATATTTTATAACCTAATATATCACCCTATTTTAAGGCAAATGCGAGTTTTATCTCTTTTAAATCCACTATTATTATCCTGTTTCTTTTAGGAAAATAGCTTGAATCACTTGATGGGGAATCTATAAATAAGAATAAGTGGTCCCTCATTTGTGTGGAGGGATATTGGAAAAAAACCATTTTGGAAAACAATTCCTCAGTATACTCAGTAGGAATCAAAATCTGTCCCACCTATCAAAGGCAAAACAAATAAGATACTGACACCCTAGTCGAAGGTAAATAATTCTAATATTCAAAAATAACTTTTCATTAAAATACCCTTAATTTAAAGAATAGGGTAAAAATAATAAAAATATTTTCCTTGGCATAACCGTTTAATACATTTGAATACGTATTCATTTTTGAATAAAATCTATCAAGCCGTTTCAGATAGGCGGCTAGGGACAAACAGACATACATACGTGGGGACAAACATAATTTTGTAAAATAATATTTTTTTTGTTTCAGGGACACTAATTTTCACGATTACAATTATTTCACTTTAAATTTTCATGATTACAATATCTACGTACGCTTCAGATGAGAACGTAAAAATAAGTAATAAACAGGCGTTACATTTAAATAACTCGTAGGATGCGGCCATCTCAAATGGCTTGGAGGCTGTAGTCTCCATTTTATTATAAAGTTTTAGTCCTCGTCATTATTTTCTGTTTTGTTATTCGACTACAGGGGAGGCGTGTTTTGGTCAGATGAAGAGCAAGCACATTTTACGACCTTCTTCGACTAACATAAAAAAACTAGACCGTCATAAAGCAGATGCATATTGCACAAAGAAAATCTAACAGTCATTTTAAAATATGTTTTATGGAGTTTCTCTAGATGGGTAGGATAGGAGAAGGGGTGGCCATGGAATTATCATAAAAGAGACCATTAAACAGAGGAAGGTCGTATAAAATGGCCCCTAATGTAGTTAAAAAAATTAAGAGCATTAATTAACGTTGCATGGCCTATGAAGATACTTTTATTCTAATATATTAATAGGATATTTAAAAAAAATCCAAAGTTGGGAAACAAACAACATTGTATTGTTGTGTTTAGAAACACTATTTAAAAAAAAATCAAATAAATCATTTTAGAATAGGTTTTGTTTTGACAAAGAAACATTTAATGCTCAAATTTGACAGCTGTAACAAAATATTTTCTCATGCTCCACGCCTTATTACTCGTATGGGTTATCCACACATTTACACTAATAGGGTAAGGATGATTATGGTTCACACTTGCGTGAGAGCAAAGTGGGTGCCTATTAATGAAAATCCATCTAGTGTATCCAGCCGAAGTTAAAACCCTTGACCTTCCTGGCACCTCCAATGTGGTATTTGGGACAATTTAATATCAGAGTGGTATAGGTAATTTTTGTTTAAATAATCACAAATATATCTAGGTTAATTTTGTTGGTAACTAAAGTTATAGTATTAAATTTGTAGGCTAAGCTCAGTTGGCATTCTTAGTGACACTAATTAAATAGTGCTATCGACCTTAATTCCCAGCATGGGACAAGGAATAATAAATTTTAAAAAGTGTTATGATATGTTAATTTACTGGAGTGTGATGGCTGCGTTTGGTCCTAAAATGAATAAGTTTTGTTGGCGATAGCTTTTCATCCTTCAGATAAATTTGCTTTAAGTCGTCTTTAGATTGGTTTGTTGGTGACAGCCTTGCATTTTTCCGATGCGTTTATTATCAATAGATTTGTCCTCTTCTTAAGATTGGTTTGTTGGCATGGCCTTCCCTTTTACTGACGAGCTTACTGTCGATAACTTTGTCCTCTAGTTCATATTGGTTTGTTGAGGATGGCATTGTAATTTACTGATGAGTTTACTGTCGATACTTTTATCCTCTTCTTAATATTGGTTTGTTAGCATGGCCTTCCCTTTTACTGACGAGCTTACTGTCGATAACTTTGTCCTCTAGTTCATATTGGTTTGTTGAGGATGGTATTGTATTTTACTGATGAGTTTATTGTCGATACTTTTGTCCTCTTCTTTAGATTTCTTTTCCTGGTGAGTTGGTTATCAAAGAATATGTTTGTTGGTACTGATCTTTCTCTTCTGACTAGAAGATTGTTTACAATAAATTTGTCACCCTCTTGTAGATATTTATGTTGGTGGAGGGTGATCTTGCCCTGTTCTGACTAAAAGTTGAGTGTCAATTATTTTACCTCTTCAAAGAGTCACTTTAGATAGGTGTGCCTATTTTGTATATCTTGTTTTACAAGTCAACACATATGTCCTACAAAATATGTAACTATATTATATCCCGTTTAGGCATCGTGTGAACCTATTTTTAGGCAATTAGTATACCTATATTATGCACAGGTCTGTATACAGAATTTTTAGTTCCTGCCTGCGGTAATTCGTAAGAGTTCTAAAAAAAAAAAAATGTCGGGAAAAATTATCTTGAAGCAATTTAAAGTTAAGACATAACTGGTTGTGTATGTGTTATAAACGTTATTAGACTAAAAAAACTACTAGATTAGGCATTCGCGAGTACAACAACGGTATTAACTAAGAAAACTTTCAAAGGGGCGGGTTTTTAACACCAACCTCCCTCCAATGCACCCACAAATTATCCTATTATTGCTCTGTTTCTGCGTGTTGGTGAATAGAAACATCACGCGCTTCGGCGGCCACATGGTCTAAAGCGTCACTCTCGTAATAGAATAGACTGTCGATGACGGGAAGATAGGGGTTATATTCCCAGTCGGGTATACTGAGGGTGGTTTTATTTTTCAAAATACTTTCCCATTTTGCCTCTACTCACATGTAGCTACACTTCTTCTAACTTCAACCATACTCTTCCCTAGCCCATTAGCGTAGTTAGTGCATAGACGTATAGCCCGAATGGGTAGAGAGACGCGGTTTTAAAATAAAATAAAACATCGCTACCTAAGAATTCCAAATTATAAAATACTATTATTTAATTCTCTCCATCCTAATTTGAGCAGAAGCATAAAAATAATGGGTTCTGCAATCCAATGGCAGAGAGAATACGAATAAACTAAAACTATCATTGAGAGGTATGTCTAAAATAAAACCCAACTATTTTATACCCACTTGACTTTTGTACTAGGCGCGACAGTGACGTCTCTTTAGGTCGTTTGCATCATGGATAGATAGATAAATAGATATACACGCTGTGAAGACGATTTTAGGACTTCTATTCTTGTAGCCGGCTTACACGAGAATGTGAATATCAAGGGGGACAGACGTCACTCTGTTCCACGAGTTCTTTTGTTTCAACCAGGCGGCTAGGAGCCAACACTTGGGAAGAGGGAGTTGGAATTTGTGGGGCATTTCGGGGCGCGCGCGCCTGGCTCCTGATTCCCGCTGACATGTAGGCCTTTTTATTGGCGGGCTTGGCTCAGGTTATAGCCATCACGGGTTTTAGGATAAAACCGTCTAAATCTCCTGCTATTTTTAATAGTAAAACACTTTTATTTAGTTGGGTTACCCCCCGTCCTCCCCGTGACTTATCAGCCATTAGGGCTTATACAGTAGCCACATGGATTTTTTGGTGCTGACTGACAGCTCACAGCTGACTTCTGACAGTCAACACATAGGTATATACCCAAATTTTGACCTCAGAAGTGACAGCTAATAAACACATGTTTTTGCAGATCATATGGTTCGGCGTAGGGATACATAATTTGATCTGATAACTTTTCAAAGCTGTCAGCTGTCGGCTGTGAGCTGTCACTCAGCACCAAAGAAGCCATGGGCCTACTGTAAATTTGATGGTGCTAGTGAGAACGCATGAAGCGCCCATGTGGTGAAATTGTGAAGCTTTGAAGTGTAAGAGTCGAGAGTATATCGACAAAATAACAGTTAGATATGATTTTCAAAACTAATTTCTGGTTCTGATTCTTATCAAAAATTTAAGAAGGAATTAGGTATAGTTAAAATGGGCCACGTAACTGATTTTACCAGGGTTTGAAAGGGAAACCTAACTTGTACAACCGCTAAAGTTGTATGACAGACGTGTGTGGGATTAACACCTTATAATGTTAATATTAATAACCTCTACTAAGCCATTACTTACAAATTAACAATAACAGCACTTGACAATTATGTACTAGTCATAATTTTGTCAAAAATACCAGATTCAACGTTTAAATTTCTAACCGCCATGGCACCGTGATATGTTCTGTTGGGACTACAAAGGTAATGTTCACAGAATTAAGTTAAATCCAAGGAAAAAAGTTAATTTGATTGATCTCGTTTTTGAGCCAGTTCTTGGTTTTTACTCATTATTGGGAAAGATATCAGTCATGGCAATATCCATAATGAGGAGTTATTTAAATCTTTCTGCATCCTGCTTGAACCCATTTATATAATTATTTTTTCATTCAATGGCCAAACAGTAAAACTGTAAATATTGTGTCTTTTTTAGTATTTTTGTATAAACTTGTACGTTCTACAATACAAAATTTTTTATTTCCTACTCTAAAACCAAGTTTAAACTAGTGTAGTACCTAAATAAACAACACTCAGCTCTATTTATCAGCAATATCTATCACTTTTGTGTTTAAAATACCGCTACCAGAGTTGTGTGTACCCATGTAAGAGCTGGGGAATAAGTCAATTTATCGTGAAAAACTGGTTTAATACTTTCATTTATATACCGATATTTCGATCTTTGAACGTGGAAATATATCATCTACCACGATATATCTTCTACCATAATTAGCATCTACCACGGTATATAATGAGTATTGACGATGCATTGCGATGGACGATACAACGTTGTATACCAGGGGTCCCCAAACTACAGCCCGCGGGCCAAATCCGGCCCACGGAAGGTGTTTATCTGGCCCGCGGACGGTTTGAAAGATATTAAAAAAAATTACGAATACTTAAATGATGGTTCTCCTGAATGCAATATATAAAATCCATGCTAGCCACGTTCCATAAAGTGTATTTTGAGTGGAGGGTCCAGTCCAAGGTACATTTCTGATTTGAGGAGGGAGTAATGAGTAATTAGTAATTATGTTAGCTGCACAGCAGTGGTGGCTTGTGTATAGGCACTGCGGAACTGCAGTACCCCCTATTTCCACTTGATATTATCGATAACACTTAATATGAGTCATTTTTTATTTAATTCTTTGTTTATTTTTGTAATACAATATATATTCCTTAAGCTTAATGTCAGTACTTCAGTAGCCATCCCCCAGTTTATGAAAAATATACTAAAATCTTTGTATGGAATTGTGTGCTTCAGTGACAGTGACGTGGTATTTGACTTGTGCGCATGCGCACATAGGAGAGGGGTGGGGAGGAAAGTGGGACTGCCAGGTAGAGAGAGCACTGTTGCTCTCGCAGTTCCGGCTCTGGCGTGATGGTGGAATGGAGTGTTTTTTTTTACTCAGCGTGTGTTGTGCTTAAAAGCCGTGTACCATATTCTTGAATGTGCTAAAGTGTAGAAGAGTGTGGAATTAGATTATTATTCTGCTTCCAGCTATTCTATTTGATTCAATTTTTTCGGTTCTTTTATTTAACAGAAAGACTAAATGCGCTTGCAGTACTTTCAATGGAGAAAAATTTCCTCAATTGTCATCCAGAGATCAAGGAGAAAATTATTGAACTTTTTCATCAAATCAAAATAAGAAGAATGGATTTCATTTTTAAATGAATATGAATAGATCAAGCTTGATCTGTAACAATTTAAGTTAAAGTAAGTAAAAAAGTGTTTTTTTTTTACGATTTTATCAAGTTCCTGAATAAATTTTCTTTTTATACATGTTTTTTTTTTTACTTTTACACAATTTTAAAACAAAGGCTAAACATTTTCTGGAGCATCACCCCCACTAGTTTTAGCTACGAGCCACCACTGATGCACTGCTTACATTTTAGTCATGTTTTACTATGGTTATAGGATATACATGTATCGAAATGAGATCTAATACGAAAAATATATATATATGTAATGTGTGTATTGTATGTATTGTGTTCAATCCAGCCCACCTATAACTTTGAATATTCTAATGCGGCCATCTGCTTGGTAAGTCTGGGGACCACTGGACTAGACTATATATTGTTTACCATGATGCATTGTCTTGTTAAGATACATCGTCTAATATGCTGTATCGTCTTAAAGGATATATAAATAGGTTTGGTCCTGATCTACAATAGCTGTGAGCTGATGTTTTGTGGGCCTTATCAAGTTTCGTGTGATAGTCATTCACTGCAAGTAAGAACTTAAATAAACTACATCACCCAATATAAGCTAATACGGTCAACTAAGTATTGGAACAATGTTATTGATATTGTGTGTCCTAAATTCTATGTATAAATAAACTTTGATAAAAATGCAAAAAATACTGTTATTAATCCAGGATGGTGCATCGTCTTCAGTGATATTTTGTTCCAAACGCGATACATATTCCCACTAGGCCACTGATTCTTAACTGAGGGTCCACGAAAAATATTTTTAGGGGCCTTGAAAAAATATTTTAAAATGTTATTTGCTTATTACTGAAGTCAATCATCTTAATTTTTACGTTTTTGAAGAAATAATTTGATCATCGTAGGCATTAAAGTACAGTAGACCCTCGATTTTCCGGGGCAATGAAGAAAGGAAAAACGGATAATATAAATCACATATGGTACAAATAATCCGCAGTTGTTTACCATCGCCACCAAACATTTGCTGTCCTTTGTTTCTACATATTTATGTGAAAAGGGATTTTACACAGTGGTAAATATTAAAACGAAGCAGCGAAATAGACTCCGAATCAACTCCTTCATGCGAATAACATTAAGTAATAGAATTTAAATAATAATAGACAAATTAGTGGAAAGTGTTCATCAGCAGAGGTCGCATTAAATACATTTAGGTAAGTTTGTTTTTATTTTATTGGTTTGTTGTTATAAACAGTAAATAAAAGGATTTGAATTAAAAAAAAACTTAATGATAAATATGTTAGTAAAAACTAGGGGGCCACGAAAAATATTTTAGGATATTTAGGGGGCCACGAGTAATAAAAGGTTAAGAACCACTGCACTTGGCGATACAACGTTCCACTAAGCGATACATCATCCCACTAGGCGATGCACTATACAGAACTGTTTATCACTAGCTGAATGTCGATGCAAACTACAAACATTGTTTAATTGATTGAGTGATTGACGGCAAATGTCTATAAGCATTTATTATTTTATGCGTTTACGGGCTACATCAATAGTAGCCCAGGTTGTGGAAAGATTAATGCACCGTCGCCCAGGGGACGCCTGAATGTACTAATCGTACATACTCTCCGTGGAGGCTCTTTCCATGTCCCAATGGGATGAGGTGATGGTGATAGGGAGTATGAGGGTGTGGCGCCAGAGGAAACTCTTAAACTTAACTTAAGCCTAACAAGACCCTGGTGACCTTTGAGATTATTCCTCTTTTGGGAAAAATACCAAAGGTACCAACCAGAAACCAAACCCGGGACCCCTAGGTTAAAAGCCAGGTGCGCTGGTAATGGTTTTCTATACCCATGACGATTTTAAATAAATACATTCATTTCAAATTTGAATTATTCAAAGATATTGTAAACGGATGAAATTATACATTTGGAGCATCGCACTGTATGGAGCAGAAACTTGGGCTCTTAGGAAGACGGAAAAGAAATAGTGATTGGGCTTTAAAATGTGTTGCTGGAGAAGACTTGAGAAGATTAGGTGGACAGACAGGGGAACAAATGAAGAGCGGGAGGAAAGAGAACCATTTTGGATGTGATTCTTCACTACAAAGCACACTTGATTGGGCATCCTTAGGAGGAACTGTCTTCTGCACGACGTAATAGAAGGAAAGGGTTAGGAAAAGAGGAGCTTAGGAAGGAGGAGGATTAAAATATTAGATGTCTTGAAGGGACGAAGAACCTTTTGGGAGCTGAATAAGGAGGTAGAGGACAAAGTGCATGGGTGATCTAAATTCACTGAAAAAAAAGAAAAGAATGGACCTGTCTTAATACAGAACAGCTTATAATAATAATTGCTAATAAATTTAAACTAACAACAAATAAAGATCAAACATATTATTGAGTTATAAGAGCTATCAGGTTCACTGTCGAAATCACCTCACCGTTGTTTATATCTTTATCTGCTCTAAAGATGGTCGAGTAGAGGAAAGCTTATTTCATGACATCCATGACATCCACGCTGTATCGTGTCATTTCTACAAATAAACACTGGTCGAGTAGAGGTAAGCTTATTTCATGACATCCATGACATCCACGCTGTATCGTGTCATTTCTACAAATAAACACTGCTCAGTAGCATGAGCAGTTCTTATCTCTAAACCACCACACATGTATATATATATAATTATGCTGACATGATGTCTTGGACTCAAATAAATGAAACAATCCTGTATTATGGGATTGGGACAAAGAACACCATAGCACTGCTTGTTTTGTTTTTTTTAAACTATGACAAGCTGTTCGCAAGAAGAAAGTCATGCCCAGTCACGAACAAGTTTTGGTAATATTTTAAAGGAACAGTGGTGCACCCAGAAATTTCCTTTGGGAGGAATATAAGATGTATTGATGCTATTATACCTGTATATTTTACCGATAAGGAATTTTATAAGTAGGTTTGATGACCGTAACAATATGCTTTTTGAACATAAATAATTAATCCTTGTATTAAAATTTAGTCCATGCATTCGATACATTTGTGTGGCTCTATCATCATATTTTATTCTTTTGTTTAAATCGTTTATTAAAATTATTT